>JAPYZR010003775.1:0-13542 GCA_030522945.1 Trichopria nigra
CAATCACTGTTATGTAACTGTGCCAATTTTGAGGCGACATTTTAATGTAACTGTTACATAATTGTGACATAACTTCTGTGATTGTTTGCTGGGTTACTTCGATGCCATAAAAGTAATGAATGATAGCCGTTAAAAAAGTATAAAAATAATATATATTAGATTATTTTATATTATTTTTATATTTTATTTAATAATTTTTCACGAAGTCAAAATAAAAATCCGAGATACAGTGTAATGTACATTATTTACATTAACTAAAGATAAAAACAAAAAATAATAAAATTGATATTAAATTAAAATCGTTTGAAAAAAATGTGCCCACTTGGCATAGAATGCCCCATATATATTTTGTAAATTGTTAAATGCTGAAAAAGGAGCGAAAAGAGTAAGCGGTTAGTTTGATATATTCTTTTAAACTTTTCTTTTCTCTAGTATCGAGTTCGAATCTTCTTTCGAAAGTTTTTCTAAATTTACAATATTTGGAAACATATACACAGGACTGCTACCAGTCACTCTGTCGACAGTTTTCAATATTTTTAACGGGCTTTTCAGCAGTGAGACAATACAGAACCTTGCTTGATAAATCAAAATGGTGTATATACAAGCAATTTCATTATTTATAAAATTGTGGTACCAAAATATATGGGCAAAATTAAAAAAAAGAATATACATAGTTGAAATAGATGAAAGTGGTATAAAAATATTGTCTTTTTTCATGTGTGAATCATCGATGTATACATTACATACATAATATTACAAATATGACACGGCACCCATTCTATACTGTATCAAAGAATGAATATGATACATATATATGTTTGATTTTCTTGTCATGTCACCCAACTAGAAACGTATTCTTTTTTGATAATATTTTTCATTTGTATGCTCTTTTGTCAAATCTAATTCTAGAAACGTTATATTATGCAAGTTTACCAGACTTCATACACATCATGTGACCACTAATAAGCAAAACTTCGTCAAGTTGCAGTTCTACCTCGATGCTCTTTATGAGCAAGTTGAGCGTGAATGGAAGAAGTTGCTGTCTTGACAAAGTTACAGTTATATGAAGTCACAAATTTACTTAGGATCCTTTAAAAGCTCGCTCCGTTCTACTACAGTTATTATTAATTTGCTTTTAAGAACGGGTTCTATAGTAATATATGATTTCAATGGAAGCAGAATATTTACATTTTTGTGATTATACGTGTTTGTCTTGTTATATTGGTGTGAATATTTTTAAATAGCAAAAGCCAATATATTATTTAGTAATTCACTGCAGAGAAAGTAACACGTTAATAAATAACCAGAGTATTGAAATTATGAACGTGTGATTATAGTAATAATGCATTTACTGAGTAAACGAGTCATTAGGTAATTGTCGTCAGTTTGGTATTATTTCTAGCAAAACACATGCCAGATATTTAAATATTTAAGAGGTGAATTATTCACTAAATAAAACCAGAATATTACAAGAAGTACCATATAATAGAAAATATATGTTGTACGTATATATTATTAGCGTGTGACATCTTCCCAAAATCCTACGTCATGGATCAATATTAAACATAATACATTGAAAGTATTATTGAAGAAAGAACTGTTTATTTCACCTTGACTAATAGCGGTTTCTTTTGCAATGCTCTATATGTTAACCGTACAATTTCTTGAAATGAACTACCTACAAAGTGTAAAGTAATTAAATATAATAATTAGAATGCCATTGTTATTAAAAAAAAAATACACCTCTAGCAGAAAATAAGACCAGTAGTTTATGGCCATTTTTTCTGGACTTCATTACTTTGAACGTAGAGGCCAGAAAAATTGGGCAGAATCTGTTGTCATTTTCTACTAGGGACATGACCTTTGTTTGTAAAGTAAACGAAATTCTTTTTTGTGTAATATAGAGAAGCTATCTCGTTAGTTACAAAGACTATTATAGTCACACACTGATCAACTGATCAGGTTGGTTAAGTTTCTTACAAGTCAGCGTCAGCAACTCATTCTTAGATTGTGGTGAATTCACGTTGGAGGGAATTCGGTTTTGCAATGAAGAATTACGATAGACAACCAGTCACAGAACTTCTTCTCATTACGTCACGCTCTGTGATTCGTCGTTACTCAGGATTCGTCGCTTGCGCTACATCAAATTCACACTATTCGTTTCCATTTTTAGCCGCTCTTTAGTTCGTATGAGGCAGATCCTCATACGCATATTAGCACGTAGCGTTACTGTTAGTATAGAGTGGGTCTACTATGTAACTAACCGTAATCATCTTTCGATGATAAGGACAGTTTTTACAACAGATGCAAAAATATGTACAGACGTAAATTTGTCACTATCAAGCATGTGGGCGGTTACGTAAGTCATATAAAAATGGCAATACCCTGAATATAATAGGCATCTATCATGTCTAATTCTTATACTATTGTTTCCTCCATGACGGACTACGCACGAACGTATAGCCATTATCTCCATTTGTATCCATTAAAAGTTACGGGAATACATTAACACAAATGTCCGGCTTTGCACAGTATTGGGATTTACATTTAAAATTTTACAATTTTCACTGCAGATCGAATTTACTGAGGCAAAAAACGCTTTGATATGAAGTTTATTCATATGGATCAGTCCAGAATTAAACAATGTATAAGATTTATGTATGAAAGTGAAAAGATTTTGTTGCAATATAAGAAATAAAAAGTCCCGTTTATCGAAAAATATACTAAAAATATGGCACACCAAGTTGGACAGGGTAGTACTGTACGTATAAAATTTCACGTTCGCCAGAATATATAGATATATTGACACTTTGAAACTGCAATCAAGCAGAATAAAATGAAATAATTATCACAGAAGCAAGTTTAAGAGTTTAAGTGGGTACGATTTGGAGAAAGTGACCCCGGAATCAGAAAAATTCTCTCGTTATGCACACCCTGCGTAGCTTTACTGATTATACATATAATGGTGTAACTATATGTATATATATGCACGACTAAGTCGTTGCTAGGAACGGAAATATCAGATATCAAAATTTTCCACGGGCAATTTTAAACTTTACCGGAAATGCGGTGCAATTGACGTGTAATCATATCTTGAAACTTAATTCGGAAAATTCATTACATCCATATTTGACCCGATTATTGACAATGATAGTCGTGAATATTATTGATAAAATTTAAATTAGATTTTGTTACAGAATAAATGTTTTCATATTCGAATGACGCGTATTGTTCTAATTAGTAAACTTGATTGTCCGCAGTATTATCGTGACTTGTTTATGTTTCTTTTTAGAGACTATATTATTCTAATCATGTGTTGTTTTTGTAAAATATTTATTTATTGCCGTTGTTTCAATTACATGTCTACGTCGGAAAGAAACAGAGGAAATAAATTACAATAAAAACTAAAACATGCAAAAGGTATACATGAATACAAGCGCCGGCCTGCAATTTGTTTACATTGTCTAGGTTTTATCGCAACACAAGCGGTGGGGAACACGATAGTATAGGCTCTCGTGATTTCCTCGACAACGATTCACTGGCTCAACAATTAGTCGCGCTAAACTGCCGACTAAGCGGATTTGGCACTCGTGACTGTAATTTTATGCGTGATACCACTGCCTAGTCATGCAATAGCACCTTTATGCATACAGCACACACAAACACGAGCGGATTTGGCATCTGCTACCGCACTGCAGCGCCTGTCCAAGACAAATGTGAAGCAAATTAAAAGTTCAAACTACTTGAACATACTTCTCGTGAAAGCTGGGCTGCATCACGTATCTGGAATACAATTTGTTGCAGATATAATTTATAATATGACAAAGATTCACAATATTGTTACTTGTAAAGAGTTACTTTCTTTTACATTGAAATCACCGAGAAGATATACAACATTTACTCTTAAATTATTGTTACTATCAGTTATTTATTAATTGTGACTACCATTGCAGTATTTTTCATTTGAAAATGTGCATGAGTTGAACAAAAATCAGAGCTGTAAAACAATTATAGGAATCCTACAGATTTGAAATACTGTGGAAACATCTCTATATGAGCTCGGTGAAATGACGAATGAAGCGTTCAGAGAATATATTTATAGCCTAGCAGTAGCTTCGATCAGTAAAATACGCGAGTAATTGGACAACTTCTGAAATATTTTATAGACTATATTGTAACCCACCAGAATACATCATGCGGTAATATTGCGACCCTCACTGGTGTGTCGGGCGAAGATGTGCACGTGAAATTGTATCTATATATACACGAATAAACGCGTGTGTACATCAATAATATAAGCGCTAGAAAATAGAGTTTGCGGGAGAGGAAATAAGACTCGACGGACTCGATACACGAATATTATTAGCTAGTCTAAGTTGACGAAAAATAGACTTTGGGTAAAGGCTCGACTAGATGGAGTTTCTCGTAACCAGACGAACCAGACTATATTTTATATACCAGGATATTTAGCAATTTATGTATAGGACTCATAACGGTATAATAAGACGATTGTTGTTTGAATCCCTTCGGTGATTTAGGAACTATCGTCAGTGATTTTGGAATATCTCCATGAAACCATCGGAATTAACTTGGATTAAATGTGGATATTTTTGATAAAATACGTATTTCAGATGGTGTATGACTTGGTGCATGCGCTTTAACGCTTCGAAAATGACCTTCCCCTCATCAAGTTTGTATAATATTCAAATTCTCTATTGTAGTATGAAGATGAGGGTTATAATAGTATTGCATGATAAAAACGTGTTTCTAATTTTCATCTAAATGTCGGCACATAATTGTGATGGATGTGCAAGAGGCAGTAGCACAAAGCAAATTAGGGCTGGCCAATCGGGAAGGTGACGCGTGGGGCTTTGAGCGGTATAAGAGTAGACTAATATTTACGTGCAGCCGTTAAGGATTCTGCAAAGTGAAATTTATGTTCGAAGCGCAGTAGAACTTGCGACGCTGGAGGACGAGCATCGAGTAGATGCAGCACTCTACACGAGGTAAAGCTCTATTGTTTCGCAGGTATAATTGGCCCTAAATGCTTCATATTACACAGGCGTTAGCTAATACAGCGGGTTGCGCCGTTTCGAGGCTTGCGCGAGAGAATGCACCCTAGTGCCGACCCTCGTTGGTGCAACACTATATTCCCCGATATACGTTTATAACGGGCTCACGAGTGTCGTGGCATATATATATATATATATACATATACCTACGAGTTTTCGAAAGTGCGCGGTGCGCCTTCTGGCTCGTTTGTTCACTAAATATCTGCCACCGAACTTTGCCGAGGGTATATCGAAAATCATGCGGCAAAGTTTGTATTACGAGTACCGTTTATTTTTGGCATCGAGAACATACAAAGCAAAGAGTTCCAATAAAGGATATTAATATTATGCTATTGCCGCGGCGGTTTACGAGGTTGCCAATTTAAAAGTACCTAAAGACACTATAATGATGTTGGCTGTTTCAGTTCAATTTTCGGCGTTACGTTTACAACGTTTACAGTATACTATACACTTCTGTTGCATTATGGTGAATTAGTTATAAAATTGCACGATGAAAACCTCCTCCATTATTATACCTCGTACTAGTTTAAAATTCAAAGAGAACTGGTTCATTCTTTTAAGTATACGCCTTTGGTTCTTTTCGACTTTGTGCTCGGCGAAATTTTTAAAATAAGATTCGTGCAAAACTGCGGCGGTCGAGACAACAATAAGTTTTCGAATTTTTTTCTTCCGATTTGTCGTTCAAATTTATCATTTGGATTCTTTTGCACTCATTATTACGGCCTGAACGCATCCTGATAGGGACGCGAATGTTTGTACATAGTATACGACACCATATCCACATTTAAACATTTTTCACATTAATAGAATGTTTATTTTCGTGACTATACCCTAGCAGAAATTTTAGCATTAAATCTAGGAATCTGATCAGAATCAGATGGCAGCTGCCATCTGATTCTGATCAGATTTAATGCTAAAATTTCTGCTAGGGTACTATCTCACGTTTATTGATTAGCAATTAACCTTTATAAAATATTGTCATTGTAAATTAGGGGCATATTGGTATATTATAAAACTGTATATACTTACTAAATTTACTATATCGACCTAAAACATAAAAGAATACTAAAAGATTTGCATTTTATTATATATACATATATATATATATATAATAATATAACATAAGTATCGACGATCTACAGTATTATGTTTATTCTGTTTCAGGTACGTTTCCACTTAACTAGAATGTGTTTCAGTTACTGGTAATAATGCGAAGTGAATATATACTGTCGTTTTCAAAAATATCATGCATTGACATTGGGTTTTCTCAAATAATCGTTATATTGTGATGATTTTATAATATTTCTAGTCAAGTTATGAAAAACCTTTTCACTCTATACGTTAGACAGATATTTTGGCCGATAAATAATTCAAAAATTATTTTCATCATTTGAATTATTTACAATTGCGACATTGATTTCTACATATATAATATGCGAACACAATATGCGCGGTGAAAGTAATACATTATTAGTCCAATAATAAAATAATAAGAAAAAAAAAATAATAAATAAATATGAATGAATAAATAAATAAATAAATGTAGGTTTCTATATATTTCTCCCTCTTTTCTCAGGTCATAATTTGTAAATATCAAATACGATAACAGTTATATATGCATTAGTAATTTATATTCATGGCAGTAAACATTGTACCTCACATTATAATATGAGACAAATTTATGATCATTTTTTCTGGTCTCCTTTACTTTTAGCATAGAGATTAGAAAAATGATCATGAACTAGCGTCATTTTCTTTACTTAAAATATAGGATGTCCATTAAATTGCCTATCTATACTTATAGTAATATAGATTGTAATGTATACGATTATATACTTTTATTCGCCGTGGATTGCAGGAATCGCATTTGTTACTACAAATATACGCGTTCCGTTACAGTCAGTACAATAAACATAGTAGTGAACTATTCATTATATGTATAATACGTTACTTTATGTTATTGTACTCTCAGAGGCAGATCGCTGGAAATAAAAACACAGTTCACCTCTTTAGTAAAAAGTAAGACCAATTTATGGCTATTTTTCAGGACTCCATTACTTTTAACGCGGAGGCCAGGAAAATTGGGCAGAAAGTGGTGTAATTTTCTCTCATGGATGCGCTATAGACAGTAGAATTCGGTTATAGCTTATATTATTTGCGAAAAACTCTTCTCCGCATCCGAAGAATACGTTTAGGAGTTCTAATATTAAAACTAAATATTATCCCGTTAATTAAGCATTAAGTTTCGGGGCGAAACTGGACAAAAGGTTTTACAAAACGGATTCGAGGTCATATCGAGAGACGGAATAAGTTTCGCTCTCAGCTTCGTAATTTAATAGCTTTGATGATACTTTACAACGTTTAACGCCGCAATCTCGCTGGCCCGTACTCCTTTTACGACACTAGGCACAAGGAAAATTCTCGAGCAAGGAACTTCGTTCACGGTCATTGGCAGTAAAATTCAGCTCGCGGCATGCACCATTCAAATTGAAAATCTCCTATCGAGCTCGAACTATATTTCTATGTATTTTACTACTTTGTTGCAGTTTTATCGGTTACTACCAAACGCGAAATTCGATATAAAAACGACATCTGGTGGTGTTTCTAAAACTCACTGAAGGTTCAGCAAAATAAATTTTTTAATCTTGAAAATCTGAAAGCTACATCCAATTTCATAACATCGAAATTATTTCAAGAATATCAAGTGTCGGTGGTTCCTTTTATACTTTTTCCTTTCATCTAACTGCGTATATCCGATCGCAAATACTGTATGCATCAGTATAAGTGAAGATTTATTAATAAATAATGCATATACTCTTTTTCTATACTTTACTATTTCATATTTCACCGATCTAAAACGGATCTCATATATACTTCATAATAGGAGTTCCTTTTTCTAATTTTTTTCTAATTTTTTTCTAGTTTTTTTTTTTTACACGACTTAATAAAATACATCAAATTTTTATAATTATTATTTTTAGTATAATAAATTCATGCATAAACCAAGGAAAACTAGTTGCACTTACATATATATATATGTATATATCGCGACGCGCGTACAATTATGAACGTGAGAAACGATGGAATCAATTATACTGATAAGGCACATTATTGTGCGCACATTGTATTTTAGCCGGTAAATCGTGTTGCACGATTATCCTGACATTAGTCGAAGTTGTGTGATGTTATCACGCTGGTCGGATAGTGGGGGTTCAATCCGATAACAGTCTGCTGATTAGTAAATGAGCCTCGTAATCACTATGAGCGATTGAATCTATTTTTCACTCGGAGGAGGAAAGACGAGTTAAATCCACGAGCAAATAATATGAATTCTTCGGCGGTTTTTTGCGAGGAATACTTTTATGGTAAAATCAATACCTAAGAACAGTAATAAGATCCATTATTATTTTCATTTACGCATATATTATTTTATGGCATAAACAAATGTATTATGTTTCTATTCTTCTTCTTCTTATTATTATAATTATTGTTATTATCATATCAAATTATAACATATCTAAAAAATATCTAGGGCCTGGGTTGTTTTCAGACAAAATTTCTACCTGGGTATAAGTAAATATTATTCACTAATATATATGTTGATTGACATTGTGTATGAAAGTCATAATAACTTTAATAATCTGACAAGATTCTGATATTGTCGTGCGCACAAGGCACAACAACGTCTTTGCGTTACAGAATACGTTCCTACATATAAAAAGTTTAATTGCAGAAATTCGTGGATTTAAGAGAGTAAACAAATAAGTCTGTTTTTATTTATTTAACGTCCATTTATGTGAACTCTCACGAGACTAAATCGCGACGAAATCTAGAGCCTATGAAGTTTTATTTGTCGTTATTAGGCAAATGTATTTTATTTATAAATGATGAATAAAGACGTACTCTCGTGCCACATGGCCGAGACCGGCAAAATCGAACTGTGGACTTTTGATTACAAATCCGACACTCTAACCACATTCTGAGCCACCGACGTTCCTAAAGAAAAAAGTAAGGAAATTTGTACAGAATTCGCGTAGTGGTGTAATGATGGATTTGCAACATATTAGGTTGGTGGATTATTATCAAATACTGATATATTCTCGTGCAACTGCCTTAAATTAATTCGTTAGTAAAGGGACATTTCAATTGGAGCAAAGATTTCAATAGAACTTAATAACCCCTGTTGAACCATTCACATGATGGGGAATAAATTCTAGTCAAATTCGCGGGAATCGTCGATCAGTGAACGAGACATATCTCCACGGTCGTTTCCCTGAATACGCCTCTTTCGAATGTTGATTCAGGGAACCCTTTACGAGGATTACAACTAGTTCTATTGACTTGCCATCCCTTCACATCTGGTCGACAAGCAACGATACATTATCCCTCGTTTGCGATCGATTAAAAATTAACCGTCGACTGTTATTCCAGCTATCAAATCCGAGGTGGTACATCGAATCGCTAATGCGCGCTTTGATCCTTTTACAGAACTAAACGACAACATTTGCGAATGACTAATGAGAGCCGGATGTATTTGTTTACTTTAGGCTGTATATCACCGGTTCATGTAACATTACCGATCCGAAATTATACGACAGCGTATTCGGCATTACAGCCTTGATAATATACAGAACAAGTAATTGCCGTCACTCGAACTTTATAAGATCTTGATAAACTTTTCTAATTAATTAACAATTGGTCGGTAATTGGGGATTATGAATGTGAATCGGCAATAAGAAATTCATTAGCGTTTAAGCTTTGTATATTGGTCTTCGGAATTTTGAAAGGATTCGGTTAATATCAACCTCTTCATGGGATTCTTTTGCAAAAACTGATCCTAAGCAAAACTGTTAATACTCATCACTACTGTTTCGATAAGAAATTGCATGAATTAACAAAAGAAAGGTACAATAAAACTATATGAATGCAGTTGGTCTATTAATGGTATATAATAAATTGGTTTATAATAATAACAAGATTTTTTTTTTATATTCTCTATTAGTTTCTCCGCAATAGCAGGGTACAATACACAATCATTGTTGGACATACTTATAAAAGCATATCCACATAATTACGACAACGGACCCCTCTGTTCGTTATCTTCAAGAACATCAAGAAATATCGACTTCAAGATTTACGGCTGTTTTTCTATTTCGTTGAAAAATTTCTGTAAAGACAAAAAATTTCAATATCATACGCCCAAATGCGCCAACTTTATACAGTAAAGCGATGTCTTATGCAATTAACATTATCTTCTTATTTACTATGCGTTACAAGAAAGGATAGCTTCACTCCAATAAACGAAACAGTATTAAGATGTCAAAAATAGTATTGAGTATAGTCACACATTCAGAAACAGATGGCCACTAATAGAATGTACTTCTTGATTGTTCCCAATGTCATTTAGAAATACTTTTTTATTTACTAGAACGTTACAAGCAGTGCAGAACGCACGATTGCATAATATGTGTGTCAAAATATGAACGCACATATATGTTACACGCCATACTAAAGTCAGACTGTTGTCATACAGTCAAACATTATTAAATTGTATCCTTTGGTACTTTTCACAATAAATTTGTATTTCTCAGATAATATGCAAGCGTACATAAAAAGTAGCACATGAAAAAGTAGCATAAAGTAGTATGAAGACGTTTAAGAATAGTAATAATGTACGAATATTATTGCGCATGATTGAACACTGAGATTAATGAATTAAATTTCTCGCGCAACATTTTTAATGACGGTACCCCTCGGCAGTTACGGTCAAAGGTCGACTCATTATAGGTGCGCAATCCGCACCCTAGTCAGGGTCGATTGGTCAGAGAATCACGTTGAATCGCGGCGGATTTTATAGCACTGAGCCTAGAAATACCGGGCCAAAGGAAAGGACGTCGGAAAATGGCAAAAGTTGGTATATGTGTATACATCTGCGTAAGTGTAGACGCGTGATGAAAAAAATATTGGACGATCTCTAGCCCCGTATAATTAATCAGCTACGTCCTCCAGTAATTACGTGGTTCGCTTCTGTACCGTTAGTTCGGCGTGGAAAAAGGTATCCACCGAGAGAGAGCGCGAGTGAAACAAACGGAAGGGGGACTAAGAGTGCAAAAGAGACGAACGACGCGAGGAAGCGAGAACGGAGAGAGGACGGTAAAGCGAAAAAGTAAAAATCGATAGTATCTGGCGCATCGCCCACGACGGCGCAAAAAGAAAGATGAGGAAAGGGGAGAGAATGCGAAAGAGAGAGAGAGAGAGAGAGAGAGAGAGAGAGAGGTTACACAGATTTTCCAACAGCCGCTGCTACCGTTGCCTTTGGCTGCTTCGTAACGTCGATAAGGTCCAGTCAGTTTCAGATTTGGTTCTGGTCTCGTGCTAACTGAAAAACCGATTTTTTTCTTGGATTTCCGTACCGGAATTCCGTTAACTGAAGTTTTCCCGATAAGACACTGACGTGTACAATGCATGTTGTTTAGCAATATGTTTGTCTAATCTTAAAAAAAAATATCGACTTTTAGAAGACTCGTCCGTACATACAGTAACAGAAGAACCACCACAGCGAATACTATGCAATTCTGTATTGTTGTCCTCATACGTGCACTATTAAAAGTTTCAGACATACGCACTTACAAAATCAAGATCAACATTACACATACTCGAAAATTTTTGAAATCACGCCTCTAGTTAGATCAAAATTTAATGTGTCAATATTACTATATTAATCAGTCACATAAATCAAGGCAAACATACGACTTATGCGTCACTATTATAAATGACGATTAATATAAATTCTGTCATTTCTGAACCTGGTTTGAAAATTAATAGTACTTTTAAAATTCACTAACGTGAAAATTTGAAAATTACTGCACGTTTTGAGCATAAAAGGATCTACATAAAATGAAATCTGCGTTTAAATCCCTTAGAGTCTACTTCGTTCTCTTTATATTCTCCTTTTATCTACTATTATTTTCTATAGTATTACTGAAATCTTGTATTAAATGTTGTAAATCTGAGAATAATATTCCTATGCTATATTCTTATTAAAAAATGGAATTGCAAATATAAATAAGGAGGTCGTGTAAGCGAAGTAAGGTAGGTTGACATGTTTCTCATTAAATAATAAACTGACCTCTCCAACAACGATCGCTAACTCCAATCATTCATAATTCATTTATAATTTATAAAACATCATTTGAAACGTTAATAACACGGACAAATGATTTAGTGGCTAGTATTTTTATCGAAAAACCATCAAATTATTTATTATTAATATAGTTGTGGTTTATGTAAAGCCTTCAGATTAATTATAGGGAACGTTGCGATTGAATTATTATATCGTATTATTTAACTTTATTTTATTATTTTTATATTGTATTTAAGTTCGATTTCACTCACAAAAAGGCCTAAAACCAAAACTCCTCGAAATCGCACTTCCCGCAAGTTATTAAAGAATATATCATATATACGGAATACGTAAGGCAAAATGATCTCGTACAAATGAGGAGTTTGTCATACAGGAGTTAAGCGCGTTACTCACTATAGAGTTGCGTAATACACACTGTAAATATTTAGTAAACATGAACTCCCGCTTTCATTTTCATATATTCTACATTCATACACATGTTAAACAAACCCAAGATTTTAAAATCTTTGTATGGCTAAAACTTGCAATTATCCGGTTGAAGCTTGATTAAAATTGTATCATACAAAACTGGGGTCCGGTATACATCTCATTCATTACAAATTACCAACTCGACCCGAAAATAAAAGAATGCAGTTCTTGACATATATATATATATATATATATATATATATATATATATAAGAGCCCATCAACTTTTCATAGCTGAAGAATTCACCCTCCTGGCAGGTTCTCTAATTGGATCGGAGCTATACCGTTCAAACGAGTGAAAGTGACGAGTAAAAGCCACGAAAGATGGCGAAACAGAGAAAAACCGAATTATTGCAAGACGAGTCAAATTTAAAATGAAGACGAACTTACACGGAGAGACCGGGTGAAGTGAGGCCGGGTTTTTGTCATACCTAATTGCTGAATCGTGAAATTCCTTGATCTCCTCCAAGGCTGTGGGAGACCTTATAGAACCGAGTATATAGTATTACTTCAACTATGAAGGAAAAGGATAAAAATATGCTTTTAAAAGTAATGTCATAAACAAAATATCTTTAAGGAAACCTTCGAAACGATGATGCCTTGAGATTTAGCATTGGAGTTTTTTTTTTCTCTCTCTCTCTCTCTCTCTCTCTCATTATAGAATCGCGAATCGCAGACGTAGTATGCGTGGATTATGTTTTCCAGTATTGCTCCAAATATTCACCTCACGGACCGTAACGAATATATTTCTATTTATTTACAGTACCCTGGTAGAAATTCAGACATTTTTTAGGCATTTATTGTCCAACATTGTTGTTGATTGTACATAAAATGGATAAGAAAATTAGACAATTCTTG
>JAPYZR010003776.1:0-16095 GCA_030522945.1 Trichopria nigra
TGTTCATGATGCGATTAGGTGAAGGGCGCGAAATCGCATTTTGCGTCCTGAAAACGTGGCGCGAAATCGCATTTTGCGGCCTACTGCGACAAAAAATGTTTTTTATACATATATATAATAATCTACATATGAAAAGTGATTGTTAATAAACATTAGACTATACAAGTCAATCACGATTAAACATTCTTTCGGCATACGAAATGTTTGGATTTACTCCTGCTTTTATACGTATACTTTAAGAAAAACTAAAATTGTTATACATAAATTTTATAGATTTACAAAATATCTTTTATTATTAAATAGTGTCACGACACAGATTATTCATCTGCGGTCACGATGTGTTTATACTTGAAAGTAAGAGCTTGTTATTTACAAATATGCATACACGCAGAAATGGTGTTTTTCCCCTAATCCCCCTTATAGTCGAGGAAACGAAGCTCTGGAGTCTGGACCTCCGAAAACTTGCGCAGTAAGACAGATCGGAATGGGACTTATATTTGCATTCGATTGTTTATAAACTTTGTGAACTAACTTGATTAAAGGCATTTTTGAAATTGCATTTGTGCATCAAAAAATGCATTTTAAAATTGCATTAAAAATAGGCAATAATAAAAAATTTTGTAACTTCGCACGACGGCGGAGGTCGGCGAAGTTCCTGGTGCCCAGGGCGGTCGATAACTACCTCGTCTCCTGGAGTTTCATGCCAATTTTTAATATATTGAGTTAAAAATCATTAATTGGAAATGTAGAAAAATGCAATTTCATTTATATATATCTATTTGGATTTCATTTTATGTAAAAATACAAGGATAATCAACTGCTGGCGTCTGAATAGTTTAAAAAATAACAAAACAGAAACTACTAAGCATTGTGCAGGTCGTCTTCATCAGTTTCAAGACTTAATTCTTCTTTGTCATCATAATTATTTTCGACATTTGTACAATTTTTGCCTGCACAATGTTGGCAGGCAATGTTGCAAGACAATCCGTGACATCCGTGTTTTCTGCAGCCACATAAATTTCCGCAATCCGTTTTGCAACCGCAGAAAATTAGGTTCAGAAGACTTGGTGGTGGCAGACTTATTGCCAGATAGGCCAAGTGGGGATGTACATTTCAAATGAAAATTGGGCGTTTTATCGCCCAAATCTGGCAAGCCTGCTTGGTGGACCAGGAGGTAAGGTCATCTGAATCGGAATCGGAATTAAGGAATTCCCGTCGCGCCTCCATCCCCACTCTGTTGGGTTTAAAGTACCCTCTCTGTACAACCAGTTTTGCACGTGTAAGTAAACCCTTTTGAGGTGCAGAGTGAGGGCATCCACCGTTGACAAAATGTTACCGATCTGCACTTTTTTATTTTTCAGAACAGCTGTCAGATACATCCTGTACCTATATGTTTCTGCCAGCTGTATATTGCTTAACATCTATTCGTTAGGGACATTTGGTTTTCTGAAATCGAATTGATCGAATTAGATTTCAACAGTTATTGCTTATTTTTAATTTTTTTTTAAATATTTTGACGCTATCAGTTGATTTTCTTTGTATTTTTAAATAAAATGAAATCCAAATAGATATAAATGAAATTGCATTTTTCTACATTTCCAATTAATGATTTTTAACTTAATATATTAAAAATTTGCATGAAACTCCAGGAGACGAGGTAGGTACCGGCCACCCTGGGCACCAGGTACCTTATTGGCGACCTTCGCCGACTTCAGAATCGTGTTCAGCAACCCCGAAAACCCCCGAGTAGTGAAATTGAACTTCTTTCTCTCAATATTTGCGAAGTTACAAAATTTTTTATTATTGCCTATTTTTAATGCAATTTTAAAATGCATTTTTTGATGCACAAATGCAATTTCAAAAATGCCTGCCTTTAATCAATTTAGTTCACAAAGTTTATAAACACTCTCACGAATCGAATTTATGGAATGCAAAAAGTCCCATTCCGATCTGTCTTACTGCGCAAGTTTTCGGAGGTTGGGCTGTTTTTATAGTGCTTCGTTTCCTCGACTATTTACATTCTATGGTTTTCTACTCTTATCTTTAATCATGGGTTATAACGAATAAAGATGTCGTCGCTTCAGTCTTCTGAAATTCGAATGAGATTTGAATGACATGTTATAATAAATAAGAAAATTAAAAATTTATTGATACCTTATCTGTACTGAGGTTTTGAGAATTTTCATGCATTTTGATCGGTATATAGAACAGTTATAAAACAGTTATACCGACCGAGATTTTAAACAATAAAATACTATTGTAAACTACGTATAAATATATAAAAAGTGATTGATACGTCTTATCAAAATATTTCAAAACTTCTTGTGAGGTGAGGTCTCGGTAATTGTTCTACTTTAGAACCCTTTAACTTCATTTCGTTATTCATCCGTATGTATTATGTCACCAAGTTCGGACGAAGTATAGTTAGGTTTTTCACCGTTAGGCGCGTTGAACGGTCGCGCACACTGATATATATAATATATATCAGTGGTCGCGCATCGTCTCTTTTCGCATTCGTTATAGAAATAGAAATGGGTTTCAAACTTTCAATTTACATAGTTTATAATATTAATTATATATGTACCATGTACGCCGCGACCCTATATACATATAGGGATAATAAGAATAACTTGGTGGGAGAAGTGAGAAGCGACCGAAGCGACCGCTTCTCTTGATTAAACGGAAAAGTGCAAACTTTTACCGCCACGAGCGCGACATGCTATTATTTAGAAATTTCCCCCTATATATACTAATCTCTCGTATATATACCTGCGATACTGTGTTGTCTATAACTTTTTGCAAATCAAAGGATTGTCATTATCATTATATTATCAGTACATTATATACAGAATTTTACAGTTTTCGCACGAAAATTCAGGGATCGCGATAACCGGAGTCCGGAACATTCAAGTGGATTTATATGGACACGGAATGACATTTGACAGGGTATAACCTGTTTGTTTATTTTCGCGGAAAATCAAGTGGCGACAGCTGTCAGTGGGACAATAATGGTGCATGGAAAGATAGTTGAGTTGTCATAATCGCCTTTATACGACGAGGTCGATACTTGCCTGACCGTTTTTTTTTTCGAACAACTTCCTCGCGCAACCGCGGACACGAAAATTCGTCTAATCATTTGAGATTAAAAAAATTCGTAAAGGATGACAATGGGCGATGAGACTCCAGTTACATCACTCGTTCTTCCCGTAATAATACGTCCGATATTGGCAAAGGTAAGAGTAACGTCGAGACTCTAATTTTCCTACATTTCTAAAAGCAATGATGTGAAACATTATCAGTTTGTCAAGTCCAACAAACTTGTAAGCTTATGCATGCTCGTATTAGGTGATTATAGATTCACACGTTGTGAAAGCTGTCGGTGAAAGTGGTTGTAGGCGTATGCAATTTTTCTATAAAGACGAACATTGACAACTTTTTTTTATCTTTGTACGAGAGTATATAATTTAAGAGACTAACGGTAAAGCAAAATTGATGTTAAGGTATCTCAAATTCAATTTTGAACTACATTTTTATATTACTCTATGATTCAATAACAAATTAACGATAGGCAATATTCATATTTGAAAAGTGCTACTGTCCTATCATTGCAATTAAGTATCTCTTTCTTTCTTTAAATGTAAGATTAATTTAACCTTATTTTATTACTTTTTTTCTTTATATTTATAAAGTGTTTCTTAAATATCTTTTATAAACTACATATATATTCTTGAAAGATTTGCATATTTTTTATAAAGTATGGTATCGTACTGTGTTTATTTTGTCATGCTAGTTGGAGAAGCAAAATGTAGTCGCAGCTCAAACATTACGGGGTGCTCTCAATAAGGCCGAAAATGCTCATCCAGGAATTACATATGATCTGGTATTGGGTCTTCTACGTCGGGCTGAGCTGAATTTGGATATGAATGAAAGTGTTTTACGGCTTCAGGGTGTTGCGTCAGAGAATGATGGTAAAATATTTTTACTTTTATTGATACCACCTGTTACACTTTGTGTTAAAAGGAAACTGTTTCCCTAATCTTTGGCCAGTAATGTTGAAATCAATTAAATTAAACATGTGAAAGTATGTTAATGAACAATACTAAAAAATAAATAATTATCAAAAATTATTAAAAAAAAAAGAATAAACTTAAGAATCCACTAATTGACTATCAAAATACAAAAAATTTTACTTGTCCAGTTTAAAATATGCATATTTTTTTTTTATGAATAATATAAGGAAAAAAACGTTAAAAACGTAAAATATTTTGCATTGACATAAATCATGCATTTAATTAGCACCTTTCACTAATACAATTTGTATGACAATTTCAGTTGTAGAATATCGCTCAGCATGTTGTGAAAATTCCAAGTTTTTGACTGAAGCATTTCAAGAGCTTCATCGAAAATCAACGTCATTGAAGCGGATTCTGAGTAGAATTCCAGACGAAATAACAGATCGGAAGACATTCCTTGAAACAATCAAGTATGTTTCATGCATATTATTATCTTTCGTCGTATATTTTAGAATGTTTGTTAAATGTCATGTGTTGTTTAGAGAAATCGCCAGTGCGATTAAGAAGCTGTTGGATGCAGTAAACGAAGTGACTGCATTCATTCCAGGATCTACCGGTAAACAAGCGTTAGATCAACGTAAAAGGGAGTTTGTAAAGTACAGTAAACGTTTCAGCAATACTTTAAAAGAATACTTCAAAGAAGGACAGTAAGTTTGATCATAGTAACTCTTTTTATTTTTAGATGTATTGGTAAGCGCAAATTGATACTGAAACATCTTAAATATTAACTGTTTTTTTCTTTTCTTTATATTTTTAGAGCAAATGCTGTATTTGTGAGCGCTTTGTACTTGATTCTCCAGACCAATATGATTATACTTACAGTGAAAGATAAGTGTGAATAACTACAGGATGTTATTGGTGAATTATAAAGTTGTATTATTAGAGATGTATGATATTACTAACAAATGATGTTTTCACATATAATATATGTTTAACAAAATTATCAAACGTGATTTATTTCATCTCTCCCAATTCGTAAGTAAATAATACGAATAAAACGAGCACTTGGTTAGTTTAAATAATGTGGAAAGTTAAAAACCACTTTACTACAACCTTACATAAATGCACTGTGGTTTTTTTTCTCGAAAATGTGTATAATTTTACTATCTACACCTCTGTCGTTATCCAAATTGTATTCGGGGAAACGACAAAGAAAGTTGGCTTGGCAACATTAAGTATTTTAAATGTTCAAGCTCTTTTACTATCGGAGAACACCCGAACAATACTGCCTACTCCGATAACACTGTACAGTTTTTCATGCCAAACGAGTAAATGACCGCTGCTTCCTTCAACCGGTATTTCGAAGCCTCGATATATATATTTCATCAGAACGTCCATGAGATCACGATCAAGCTGTGCTATACACTCGTCTATTTGACTTGTTTTTATGCTAAGAAGGACTTTTTGTGTTAGATTTCGTGCGCTATCCTGAAAAAAAAAAGCCAATATTTAAATGCATACATCACACCCTATTAAATAATTTATAAATTATAATTCACACCAAATCATCCTTACGCTGGTGCAAATCGAACGTCTCAATCTAAATGCTACAAAACTTTTCATTGCAAAGGTAAACTTTTTCGAGTACAATTAGGGACGAACAATTGATCCACATCACACGTTACCAGTTATAAACAGGAAAGGTATACAAATAAGTGTAAATAACAATTTTGAGGTTACCTTTACTTGCTGATTTTTGCTATCGAGTGGCGCAGATTTTAAAACGGATATCAACGCTTCTGCGTTTCGGCCCTTGAAAACGAATTAAGGAAAATGTTCTTTTTCACAAATAAGCATGAAATAATTGAAATTAATATTAAGTTCTAGAAAGGATATTGTCCAAGCAGTGCCTGAATTTCTCCTTCATCAGGTCCGGTGGGACCAGTTACTCCTGTATCTTGATGATCTGGATCGTCCTCTTTGAAGTTATTTTCGCTGTATTGGTCCACGTCGATTCTGCGAAACGCACTTTTTGCCGTATGATCTTCGAACCTTGACATTTTTTATTTTACGTTTTGACGTTTCAATCAGTTTCAATTTTGGACAATAAGATCACGCCCGGTTTGTCATACGGAAAGCGTTCTGAAAGTCATCGATAACTTCGCAAACCTTATTCAACGAATATCATGACACGAAACGTGCAACGCATTTCTCGAAATGACCGTATATATATCCGTATTCCGTCCAGACGTTCAGACGGACCACGGAACGGAGAAGCTTCAATATAAACAAACTGTTAGTTTCCTTTCACTGTACTTTATAAATTCAGACTTTAATTTCTTGGCGCGTAAAGTTCTGAAAATTATAGGTTTGAGAGGGTTTGAGAGGTGATTCTACGAAAATCTTTGACAACAAAGAGACTCGTCTTTTCGGTTTGCAAGCTGTGTCGATTAAATACTTTAAATCATCATGTCTGCGTGGAATAATCTCGACATGTCGCATGGCGGTGGTTATATGGACGAGAGTCAGTCTTCCGCACCTAATGAAGACAAATCAGATTTAAAAAGGGCACAGAATTGTGTTCCACTAATGATCGGTCATTTGAAGAATGCCGGGGAGGATTTGTCATTATGGGGTTTGTCAGTAAAAACAATCGTAATTGTGGGTATCGTACGTAATATTGAGCAAGTCACCACAAAAGTAACTTTTGATATAGAAGATGAGACAGGTTTGTCTTTGATTGCATTTGTCTGTACATTGTGTGTATTCGTACGGTAAACAATTCTATAATAATTAATGTTTTCTTCGTTGTAGGAAGTATAAAAGTTTTAAAGTGGCTCGAATCCGATGCTGCGGTATATGAGTCTCCAGTGAAACTGAATTCTTACGCTAAAATCTTTGGTTTACTTCGAGATCAGAATGGCGTTCGACACCTTTTGGCCCTAAATGTTCAGCCCCTTAGGCACGTGAATGAACTAGTCTGTCATTTGCTCGAAGTGACGTACGTTACTTTACAAGCGGAGCAGATGAAAGATGGAGTCATGAAGCAGGATTCTGCGTTTATGGACCAATCCGTAAATACACCAGTTGAATCATCGGGTAACAATGCGATAGAAGGCTTGAGTCCGGATCAAGTGGCTGTCATGAAGGTTATTGACGCTTATTCTAAAGACAATGATGGTGCGGAGAGGAACCTTATCAAATCAAAAGTTCCTCCATTTATTAGATCATCTGTTGATTCAATTTTAGACGTTCTTACATCTGAAGGTCACATTTATACCACAAAGACAGATGATTATTTTAAGACAATTTAAATTGTGTTGTTCTTAGTTTAAAGTAAGGCGTAATTAATCGAGGTTGTCAAGCAGGACTCGACAAAGTTCGAATAATGTTTATCAGTTACTCTTGAACCATTGTATTGTATTATAAGTCTTAGCTTGAACATTTTTAGAAGACGGAAGGCATGTATTTTAATAAATTTATTTCAAGATTTTATAAATAGTGTTACAGTTTGTAAATTCTGTTTCCATGGCGTCGTACAAATCATTGCATGCAAATTAATTTATATATTAAAATCTATAAATTATTTTCATAATACTGATTATTCTTAAAATTATCATAATCGTAGAAATAAATCAATGGTGATTAAAAGGATGAATATGGAATACTGATTACCGTTTCATTCGGTATAGTAAATATAGTATTTTCCCAATTGTAATTCTCTTCGGCATCTTTAAAATCTTCGTCTTCAATGAATGTCTCGGAATCCTGTTCCATCCATTCGATTACTGCTACATTTTCAGCAGGTAATTCTAGGTCATTGGAGTCTTGCAATGAGCTATCTGGAAATATATATTGGTACATAAGCAGGTGTACAGAAAATAGAAATTTTTTATTTACAGTAGGCGCAAAATGAAAAAGATATAATTTAACATTTTAAATGCTTAAACATAATTTTGGAATTGTTTAAATCGGATTAGAAGCAAGTCAATGTTGCTCCGATTTGCACCTAATCTGGCGAAATAGTATTTTAGTTCATTTAATACTTCAAAATTGTATAATTATTTTTAATTTAAAGGATTTCTTTGATATTGAAAATGAAAGATTGTTAAGAATTATGTTGATAACAAACCTATATGTTCTGAACCTAAGCTACTAAACTGAACACCTTCATTTGAATGTTGGAACTTATATTTTTCTGTCAGGTACTGTACTGTGGCTTGCTCCAATGCTTTCGTCAAGGCAATCTATAATTATTACATTATTTTTGAATGTACGTATAAAATATCGACCCTATATAGTATGCACATGTTCACTAATGGAGTACTTTATATCAAACACTCGAACCTCAAATTGTGAATTATCTTCGAATAATTTACAGAGAAAGAATAATTACTCGCGGCATAAATGATTGAACAGTAAATATCTATGAGGTGTAAACATATGCGAATAACTGTAGTTTGCTGCGTCAAACTTGTAAGAATCAAACCAAGTTGATGAAAACGTCACTTTGTATTCACTATAAGTATTTGATTTATTCCATTACGCAATTACAGAATGCAAGAAATTTAAGAGTTGGCTTTATTTACATTCTCATATAACTTGCATAACAAGCTTCACTTCAATAAATATATTATCGAATACTTCATTTTGTAAAATTGAAATTAAATTTTCATTCGATCCATAATAAAAACTCATGTGCAAGTTGAATAGTTTCATTTTCTGAGTCGAGACTTTATCATGCTCCGTTTCAATGTAAATACGTATGGTGAAACGTAATTGTTTAATTATATTTAATTTACAAGAAGATAATCCGAGTGCGAGTTTGAATTTCGAACGCAAGTACCAATCTTAACTCTATATCAGATCGCGTAGATGTATGAATACGCATTAGGAATATGTGCATTTATTAAAGTAAATCGAATATTAATTAAATATTAATACATAAAATAATTTAAAAAAAAGTATCGTTGACCAATATGGAAACAATTAATTAACAATGATTTTTTTTTTTTTAATCTTTTGAAATGTAGATATACGTATAGGAAATAAATTGGCTCCCTCGTTGCCGTTGGTACAACGTAGGTTAAACGGATAATACCCTACGACTAGATCGCAATCGATAGACTTATTCTTATGTTTCTCGCACGCGCGCTTTCCCACTTTTATATCCTACATTTTCCCATTACTGAGCAAACATTGAATAAGAGTGGGAGCCGCCATCTTGAAAAGACATCTTACGCGCGGAATACGTATAGAATCGAACCGAGCACGATTTCGGTTGGCACCCCTGATTCCCCGAAGCAAAAACTTGTCCAGGAATGACGCGAACGAAAATGAAAGTTCGAAACGAACGTCAGTTTCGCTTTCAGAACATCGCCGTTTTCAAAAATGACAGCTTTTAAAATTCATTATCTCGAGGCGTCGCCGCTACAATATGTATATAGTACGCGAAATGCCGATTCGTCGATGCAAAACTAACCTGGCACATTTGCAAGCGCGTCATTCGATTTTCTTCGGACGACGAACTGTTCTGTTGTTCCTCAGTTTCGTCAGGTTCAGGGATCTCGATCTTGATGGCAGTTTTTTCGAAGATTTTCGTCTTGACACTCGTTTTACGGCACACTCGCGACAGTAGGTCCAGCCTGCCGATTCGAAAGTGTTCGTGTAGGAACTCGTGGACGTCCGGGTTGCGGGAATTGCAACACGGATCGCGGTTATGCGAGGTAACTTTGCGAAAGCCGTATAGGTTCAGTTGACGTATGAAACTCGTTATGTTCGTCGTCTTAAAGGTAACATTCGATGAGTCGAGGTATTCGTCTTGAAACTTTTTGTAATCGAGGAGAATCGTGGTCCCGGCGGCGCTCCAGCGAATCGCGCCGGACTTGCACTCGTGGACGATCCTCCAAAGTTTTTGAGGGAAACGTAACGAGGGGATGACGCAGTCGTCGTTCATGCCGATAATCGCGAGTTCCTCGTCACCGAAAATCACGAAATTTGAGAAAAAATCACGGCGACGAGTTTCCGCACGTTGTACTTTCGGCTTTCGAACAATCGCCGAGCGCTCGTCGCGCGTTTCATCGAACACCGATTTCGGAAATTCGGAGAATTTATATATAGTGCCGCCGCGGATCGCGGCCCTGCGATGCCTCCGCGAGAAGGGCTACTATTTAATCGAAATTTCGTTGTTTTTTTTTTTTTTGTATTTTTAGGAATCGCCCGGTATTCAATTTTTTGTCAGCAGTGTTGCGACGAAGAACCTACCCTTTCCAAAATGTATATATAATATATATAATATAACGACGATATTCATTTAGTGATGATTTTGAGCATATACATATAGCGATCACAGGTAAAAAATATATATGTGTATTTTCAGATATATGCATATAGTATGCAGGTAGAATTTCATTGGTCGCCTAATTTCAATATATATATACATAGAATTATATAATGACGATTTTTTAAAACATTTTCAAAATATACACCAGATAGAAAATTGCTGAAATCGTCATATTGTCGACAATTTGACGGAGCGTTATTGTCGGATAAATTGCTATCCGGGATCTTTTCAACAAAATTTCGAGCTTTTACATCTTCGAATTAACATTCTGCAAATCGTGAACAAAAAACGATCATCAAATAGTATTATATGCCTCTTTTCAATAGCGATCCTGATACTTTTGTCTGAAACATTATTTTCTAAAAAGGGGTAATTTTCGAAATAATTGGGTGGTGTGTTTAAAATGGGACACACTGTATATATGTAAATATTTTTTTTTTCATGCTATATATATCATTAATTTTCGAACATAATACATATATATATATGTTCTGGAAACATAATATCCAAATTGGAGATCGGAGAATCGGGGAATTATCTCCACTTCTGATTGCCCAGTAATCGAAAATGCATTGAAAGGTAAAAAAAATTAATTGAAAGGTATTCAAGTAGATTAAAATGGCTAGAAAACGAATCATGTTAAATCCGACTTGAATCCATTTTAATTCGTTTTTTGACCTTTCGATGCATTTTCGATTACTGCCCAATGGGGAGACAACGGTAATTTTTAAACGTTTATTTTTCATTATAACGTTTTTTAAGCATATTAAACATTTATTTTTTAATTATAACGTTTTTTAACACATATAAAATACGTTTAAAAAACGTTGTCTACCCATTGTGTGGGTGATCAATTTAAAAAAACTGACGACTCTTTTATTCCGTATGAATAATTCCGAGTATTAATAATAATTGATTTAAATTTAAATAATAAGAGGCTCCGCCCCCCTGAACCCCCGTCGCGCATCTCATCGTTTCCCTCGAAATTATTGCCAAAATGTTTTTTGATCATCCTATATCCCCTTCATATTTTTTGATTTATCTATCGCAAAATCTATAATCAGATCTAAGTTCAGCGAAAATTCATATTTGAAAAAAAAAAAAAATGTATATACATATATTGATATTTTTTTTTAGTTCGTGGGTTATCGCAAAGCTACAAAAATAACGGTGTGACGCAAACGAACGTACAAGATGAAAAATTTTCTTAAAATACAAAATATGAAGATATAGCTGATGGAAGAGCTAACGAACAAAATGATTGAAGTTTAAATTCGTACGGGTATACCTTTCTTATAAAAAATTCTGAAAGTATGCAACTTAGAAAATCTAAGCGTGATGTATACCAAATTCAATACTTCGTGCCGACGACCTACTACCTATATATTATATGTGGTTACGCGGGTTGAAGTAATAAAATGTACATGATCGATATAATTAAAAGTCGAGAGATATCCCCGATTATAACGAAAGAATGAGAAAACCTTAAGAAATACATAATTATATCTCATTTATTATTTAAATGAAGTGTATCACGGGCAATTGTATAAATAAATCCTCAAAATACGCGGGATTTCATAACGAATAATACGCAGTCGTCGGCGGTTATTGTTATAATTGGACCAATCAAAAATGGAGTTATCTCCGATTTTTTAATCTCCAATTTTTTGATCTCCAATAATCTATATAGCAAATGTCTTCGTTTTATCAGGACATAATGCACCCGTATATGTATGCAAAAATCTACTATGTATTTACTATATGAATCAGTAATTGAACAAACTCAAAATATGTACCAGGAAAAGTATCATCAAACAGTCATCGGTATTTTTTAAAATTGAAGAAAAGGATTAATATTTGCGGATAAGCAAGTATAGTATTGGTAGTCAATTAATAATACCTTATTATATTTTATTTTACATTATACATATATGATATGTTAATATGTACATATCATTTGCGACAATTACACAATAGTATGTAATAAGCTTGACATACAATATACACATTATATGACACAAACCTGAATGAATAAATTATTATTATTTAAAATGTGGTTGTCATACTGAGATCAGGATCGAGAATCGAGAGTGCAGCACCAGCAAGATGCAGTGATCCTGTGATAAGTACTAGGGATTTGGGTTCATCACGGAGCTTCTTTTTCGTAATATCATTGAAAGCTTCTACAACACTATTAGCAATTGTACAATTTTCTCCCCAGATTTTACTGTGTTCTAAGCACTTGGCCATTTGTTTATCAAGTGCGAAATGCAAATTTATTTGATCAATCCTCTCTACCATACCTGCAAGGTTCGGTACAAAGTAAGTCTTATCGAACCTGAGGTTTTTTAAAGGGTGTAGTAGCACTTCGGAGTCACGATTACCAATAGCATTGAAGATTAGGTATCGCTTACCTGGAATATGTACAGTCTTTTCAGCGAACCATGCCACGCAGCATTCAATACTGTCCAAGGTGTGTGCACCATCTACGTAAAAGTCGACAGTCTTTCCGGAAAGAATTTGGGTGCGACCAGGCCACCTGCAAGATGATATCGCTTTTATGACTTTCTCCATGTTCAAACCATTAAATGGTTCTTGTTTAGTTTCTCCTTCAACGTTAATATTTTTTGATTCAAGTATATATGCTTCTTGTGTTCTACACTGGTTTTCAACATAAATAAACTCATTACTGAAAGGACGATTTTCCTTTTGTGTGTTCACTGTCCAAGTTTGAGCTAACTGAATGGCGAGAGATGCATTGTACTCTTGAATAGAACACTGAATTCCAAGGGGTGGAGGGCCACATTTCCATTTATAGTCTTGAAACCTTGGCACTAATGACAGATTGCAATTCTTCTCAACAGCTCGACATTTCAAAACTTTCATACTCTCGTTTAATTGTGGCACTGTGAAAGCTGCTACATTCAGTTTGAAAATACCAGACTTATGAAATGCTATTTCCTCTATTGTTTTTCCCAGGATTGACGTATGATCCAGACTCAGTCTCGTAATACCAACACAGACTGGGTTGTCGATTATGTTTGTGCAATCGCGTTCACCACCGATGCCAACCTCGATGATGGCGACATCGACCTCAGCTTCCAAGAAAACACGGAACATCATGATAGTAAGGAACATGAAATATCGAGGCATATCTGATTCAACAGTTCTCTTTTCCATAAGCGTGTTATATAATTGCCAAAAATGACGTGTGAATTCTGACTTATTGATTGGTTGACCATTGATCCTGAAACGTTCACGGACTTCAATGAGATGTGGTGAACTGTAAAACCCTGTGCGGAACCCATGTTCTCGTAGAATTGCTTCGGTAAAAGCACAGGTCGATCCTTTTCCTTTAGTGCCTGCTACGTGGATCACATTAAGACGATCCAGTTGATTTAAGTTTATTCCAGACCTGAAATTGCAAAGATACAGAATAATCACTCGTACCCGCAGAGAAGATCGACATCTATATTTCTTACCGTGAGAGGTACATTCTCATTTTTAGCAGTTTATTGTTGATGATACATTTACAATCACTTGCAATCGTATTTCTGGATGCGGCATTAGATTGGAGTCCATTCAATGTCCTGATGGCATTCTATATACATTGATAAAATTCATAAATTCAAAGAGCTATATTATACATTGATATTATCATGTTAAAATTATGCATATAATGTACTTACTTCATAAGCCGCTGTCATCATGAATAAAGCACATCCACACAGTGCACTATACTGTATATATCATAAATAATTTTACGACATTTGTATATGTTGTATTAACATATAATTAATAAAATAATGTCTTAAAATAAACTCGAAGCGAAAGAATCGAACTCAACGTTCTATTATTCTTTTCTGTCTTATTATGTGTTCAAGTCTTTATATAGTGCTTGCACTCGTGATAAAATTCGAATACTGAACGGAGTCGCTGATATATATATAGTATATACAAAAGAATTAACTCAGCCAATCAACGAATATAGACGGTATAGTGTTCGTCTCAAATCATTCCTTTATGTATAATAAACTGAAACTCTCTACATTTTCGCCTTTTTACACTACTCTTTCGTTTCATGTTTCAAACTTGGTAGCGCGCAGCAACACCGCCATGTTTATGTTTGCATATATATGTAATATAAATATATGAAATCGGATGAAAAACATAGAGATAAACGCTTTAATCAAATCGATATGATTTGTATATATCTATATTTTATTTATATATTGATTAGTAGAATTAATGGGTAGAACAGTAGATTATCCATTTTACCTTTAATCAAGCAACGAATATAATGTAAATTAAAAATGATTGAAACGTTTTTTTTTGTTTTTCAAAATTTGGGCGACATTTTTAGCCAAAGAACTCCACTTCATCCTTTATTGTCTTTTATTATGGCGCTGCGAATGACGAGGCAAATGGAACGACGCAAGAAAAAGAATAAATATTATTACCTAGAACCCAGCAAACACAAAAGTAAGGTATAAAGTAACATATATATAAGAAGAAAAGAATTCGCAGAACTAAACCATTTTTTTGGGAGCCAGGGTGCAGCAAATGAAAAAGGATTACCAGGGATTAAACATTTTCAATTCCTCTTAATTCCGTGTAATCCTTAATTTGTTGCAATTGCGAGTTACAAAGACGAATCCTTTGTCTATCTGCATTTAGGGATATGATCGTCATTACTTCAACCGAATCCTTGCCTATCCATATTTTGGGATAAGTCATATTTTTTGGAAATCGAATTCGCTACAATTCTTATAATTGAATAGAAAGCCCCGGTAAAAATGGTAGTGTACAGGTACGCTTTAAAGTGAAAATTCACGATTCTTTTTGCATTCTATAAGCGTGAATTTCTACTTTTGATCTACTGATATAGATTGAATAGCGATTGTATATAGGGTAAATAAAGATTAAATATAAATATTTTTATTGATTCAAAACCATTTTATTTATTAAAAAAATTTTATTTTTTACAATTAATCGACGAAGATGTCATTTTCAGTGTCGTTACTGCTGCAACCATCATCTTTCATTTTCTTCGCTGGTGAACCTAGTACGACAAATAAACAGTTGATTAGAATGTATCTGATAAAGTAAACAATTTCAATATTTATAAAAATGTGAAAATTCTAAAATAATTTTTATCAATATGAATATATATCGTTTGGATGTGTGTAGAATGATCTTTCGAGTGCCCAATAAAAATACATTAAAAAAAAAAACCCAGTAAACACAAATTCATTCGATTTTTACTTCGCCTGACGCAAGTTACTTCGACCCGCACCGTAGGTCGGATGAAGTATTGAATTTGGTCATGTCGGCAAAAAAAATGACCCCCTATTTTTTCATCAAATGTCCACGTTTCAGACCATAAGGATCCCAGAAATCGAATAAACGTACGTGTGTGACTTTGCACGATAACTCACGAACCAGCCAAAATAATTTCTTCTGTACGCAGAACTGATTAGATTTTGGAATATATCCATACTAGGGTGTAGAAATGGGAGACGAAAAACTGATTCAATTTTTAAGAAAAAACGTGTTGTCTAATTTCAAAATACTGTAGTTTCCTCAATTTTTTATCAATTATTAAAAACGAACATTCAAAATACTCGAACAAAAATAACAAATCGAATGGTCTTTGGGGTTTTTTAATTAATTAATTACAAGTTTAATGCGAGACGAAATACTGATCCAACTTTTAAGGAAAAAAAAGTTTTATGTAAC
>JAPYZR010003777.1:0-13541 GCA_030522945.1 Trichopria nigra
AGACATCTAAAAGATATCTAATAGATTTCTTTTTAGACATGATTAAGATATCTTGCAAGACATGAAAGACATCTTTTAGACATCTTTTAGACATCTTCTGGACTATGTGGGGTGTAGGAAATGACCTGGATCCTTTTTGAATCGTGGACGCGATATTTATACTTCAAAGTTACCGTGGTAGATTTTTGAAATTCAAGATAGCGTAATGAAGATGAATTTTTCATTTCTATTTGAAGGAATTTTTCATATATGACCAAGTATTCAAGTAGATCATAATTTTGAACGAACATCTGGATTACTAAGTACCTTACGTCATTTTTTTGTGGTCCCCAAAAACCCCCTGAATAAGTAATTTCGACAAGATTGAAGCCATTTTGCACATTTTCGTCCGCCATATTGTATCCCCCATTTTGAATTTTGTAATTTTGATACTGATTTCGTACTCAGCGATCACGAAAATCCCCGAGTAAGTAATTTCGTCAGGATTGAAGCAATTTTTTAAATTTTCGTCCTCCATATTGGATCCGTCATATTGAATTTTGACATTGTGACACTGAATTCGTACTCAGCGATCACAAAAAAATGACGTAAGGTACTTAGTAATCCAGATGTTCCTTCAAAATATGAAATACTTGAATACTTGGTAATATATGAAAAATTCCTTCAAATAGACCGCCATATTCATTACGCCATCTTGAATTACAAAAATCTACCACGGTAACTTTGAAGTATAAATATCGCGTCCACGGTTCAAAAAGGTTCCAGGTCATTTCCTACACGGTGTCAGAGCGAAAAGTTGAAATTAAAAAAAAAATGTACATGAAAAAAATAGGGTTTTTTGAATATTTTTGTCAAAAACGCATATATATCACGAATTTGGAGAAATTATGACATACGTAAATTTGACATACGTAAACTAGCGTATGGAATATGGGTTATTTCTGCAATTTACTGGGCTCCAAAATTTTCAATCTTCCAAGATCTTTACACTGAATTTTTTAAAATACTGGGACTCCGATTTATAGCAGGTGGTGACTACAGTGCAAAACATAAGAACAAATAATCTATTTTCTCTATCAACTAGAGAACCCACCTATTGGCCTTCTGATTTGAATAAACTCCCCGCCTTAATCGATTTTTCGATTGTTCAAGGAAGCAATCTGCTGTATATTAAAGCTGAAACTAACCTCGACTTATCATCTGATCACTCACCAGTAATAATCTCCGTCCAAACAAAAGTTGTTCACACAAGTAAAGCTAACAAAATTTATACAAAAACGACTGATTGGAATAGATTCAGAAACGTTATACACAATAATCTCAATTGCAATGTATCGCTAAAAAATCCGGTTGAACTCGAAAATGCAATTGAAAATTTTAACATCATAATACATCAAGCATTAGATGATAATATTACTATCCACCAAACATATAATAATAAGAAAAACAACTAATACTTACCCAACTGCGTCGGAAAATTGGTATTGGAAAAGAGAAAACTCACAAAAAATTGGCAAAAAACAAGAAGCGATAAACACATTTTAAATACAGCAATTAAAACACTAAAAAAATATTATTTGAATACTACAATTAAAATTTAAAAAAATTTTTTGAATTATTAGATACCAACGTAGATAATGAATATTCACTATGGATGACGACACTGGTAAAGAACTTTCAATGATAAAGCAGCCACTTTTGCTGCCGCACTCGGTGAACCATTCAAATCAACGGATAAAATGTTAACAGATAAAGAAGAAGACAGCTTATTAGCAGAAATTAAGACTTTTCATGTAGATAGCACGCCGATTCCGTATGTAACAATCAATGAGGTTTACGATATAATTACAAAATTCAAAAACAGACAAATACCAGGTTATGATAATATCAATGGAAAAATCACCAAAGAACTGCCAACTAAAGCTCTAAGATTTATAACGATTCTGATTAATGCTAGTTTTCCAATATCCTTTCTTCCTGATCAGTGGTGGCATAAATAACTATGATTCGAAAACTAGGAAAAGATTCTAGTATGATGACTTTTAGACCAATTATTCCTCTTCCTATTTTGGCGTTAATGCACGAAAAACTATTATTAAAACGTCTAACCAAAATAATAATTGAAAAAAATTTAATTTCTGACCACCAATTTGGCTAAAAAATATCACAGTACGTTTCCGCAATTTTCCTGGATATTTTGCAGGCCTTCGACAAAGTATGACATGAGGGATTATTTCTAAAACTCAAAAATTGGTTCCCTATAAAATATTATTTATTATTAAAAGCATACTTGAGTAATGGCACATTCCAGGTAAAATTGTGTGAAACATCCACAGAGCTGTATATGATTAAAGCTGGTGTTCCGAAAGGTAGTGTACTTGGCCCTACACTATACCTACAATTTACCGCTGACTTGCTAACAACGCATAAAATTACACCTGCAACGTAAGCATGACACGGCAATAATATCTGTTAATTTGAGTTCAATTTTAATGTCCCAACACTTGCAAGATTATAACCTCAACATCGAGAAATGGTTCAAACCGTGGAAAATTAACATCAATGCAATTATTGCCCTGCAATTATTCTTAACGATAAACCGGTTCTCCAATACGAACGTATCAAATACGCATGCATATGATCCATGCATAATGCATATATCTAGATCGCCGTCTCACAATATTGAGGAAGATGTACTGGCTGCTAGGCAGAAAATCGCACCATTCATTTTGGTCAACGGGATTCAGCTGTGGAACCATGCATCAAAATCAAACCTAGACATAATGGAAAGATTCCAATTCAGAATGTCTAGGAATGAGTACAAATGCACCTTGGTTCGTTCCTAACAAAATCATTAGGAATGACCTGCAGATCAAAACTGTAGTGGAGGAAATAACAGCGTACCGTGCAAAATACAAAGAAAAGTTCAAGTCCCATCCAATTAGATTGGTAGCTACACTCGCCAGAAGAGCGCCACACCATTCAAGCTTCAAGAAGAACAAGATCAGTGAAACTCTTTTATGTTAAACAAATTCTAGTCTATTTTATTTATAATTAATGATATTTTTCGTTTAAAACTCACAAGATATAATAAAAATTCTGAAGAGGGCCACAATGATCGGCCGAAACGTTAAGATTGCGTTTTGTTCCGTGTCGAAGGGACGGATGAGGGAGTGGTCAAGAAAATTCAGGATCGGTAGATCGAGTATTCCAATAAAAAAATGTGTATTTATTTCTCTTATGTCACGTTGAATATCAGCTTAGAAACGAGGAGCGCGAACGTCCGAACATGCGTGAACAAGAGAGCGAGTGTCGCAGCGATGTTGTTCGGACTTCGCCTTGAAAGGAACTCGCGAAAATGCGCGCACGTGGCGACGACCGATAACACACGTGATTCCCGAACTTGCGATATGCGTGTAATTCGCACGGACATCGCCGCGTGATTTGCCCGAAAGAAAATTCTAATGGAAAGAAATTTACGTATTGTATCTAAAAAAAACTTGTAATGTAGTTAAAACAACCATATTTAAGACTTCGCACTCCCCACGCTGGCGAAGTATTTAATTTGTGTGTAGAATATTATGATTCTTCAATATAATCCCATTTTATTGCACAACACGAAATAACCTCGGCTGGATGTCCTCAGGGGTTACAAAATCACCTAAATTTGGTACACTCTCAAAGTTCGGAGACCCACACCAATTGGATGCCAACTGTAGTTTGAACGTTTCCCTCCTTTCACCATCCTATTTTGAAACCTTACATTCTTCATAGATAATATAAAATTTATGTTTACATTGTAAGACGCGTGTTATATTCCGCCCTCGTGACCCTTCGAACGCGCCCCTGATGTAGGCCGAGTTATTGTCACGGACAGATGGTCGAGACGAGAGCGGATGACTCCCAGACGGGTTCACTGCGATTGAAAAAAATGTTTTCTTTGCGATTTTCCGGGGTTGAGATGAGACTGAAAGATAACGATCGAGAGACCGTTCCTTCAGTTGGCCGCACGGTGAAAAACGAGACTGAACGTAGTTTTGTTTCCTTGTACGCGTGAGTCGCGTAAAAGTCAGCGGCTGAAAGAGACCGGGAAAATAGCGAAGGACCGTGCCTGCAAGTAGCCGTACGATACACGAGCGAAGGGCCCAGCACGCGGCGACAATATGTAAGTGGCTGCTGCCTAATTACTTAAAAATAATTTAAGCACTTCTTTTGATTTAGAAAAAATAAATACCAGTCTTAAGGATTCTTTTTCCTTCTTGTTTTGAATGTACTATTCTGCTGCATGCCCCCTTCTTCCGTACACTCGCCGCCGAAAAATTAATAAGTGATAAGTCCTCCTACCTGGCCGTGTGCCCTTCAGGCACTAAATTCCCATTCCGTGACGGTAGCGGCGACAGAAAGCGGGAAAAAAAAGCACTACAACATATACCGGGTATCTCAGACCACCTGTCCCAGCCTTTTAAAACGTAGGGATGGGCTTGTACAACAAAATTGTTCAGACGAAATTTGCATGATCTATCTGGTGAAGACCTTTAATGTGACCTTGAACATAATCTTGAAGGTTATTTCAAGGTCAAGTTAATTTTTTTAAATAGGAACCCCTACTTTTGAGTACGAATTTGAAAAAAGCGGGAAATTTTACGTTCAAAACGATATTTTCAACAAGGTGGTGGCAAGGTCTAATGAAGGTGAAATTTGTGTAAATTGTTGAATAACCTTAAAAATCTAGTTCAATATCAAGGTGACTAGTACCAGAATGTGGCTCTTTCCATCCCTGACATCTTTCTTCCAAAACATTTTGCGGTTTCCAACCTCGATGCCGCGCTAACATACATAAGTTAACAATTTTCGCAAATTTTACCTTCATTCGACCTTGCCATGACCTTGTTGAATATATCGTATAAATATCGTTTTGAACGTAAAATTTTCCTCTCTTTTCAAATCCGAGATCAAAAGTACGGGTTCCCATTTAAAAAAATTAACTTGACCTTAAAATAACCTTCAAGGTCATGTTCAATGTCAAATTCAAAGTCACCACCAGATAGATTTTATAATTAAAATACTTTTTACTAATTTACTAATTTACTAATTTATTAATATGCGTTTCATCTCGGTTCCACAACTAGACTCATCGTCATATAATACGTTAGTAAAGATATAATTAAAAGGCGGTAAAGTTCCCGGGATCATAGAAATAGAATAGAAATAAATTCTGAACAGGGCTCTCGTCACTGCCAAAAATTCAAGAATGAAACACTTTCTTAATCATCGCAGTTCCGATTCGTAATTCCGGTTTCACTGTCGCTTTAGTCGAAATATTATGGTCACTCGTTGACTTTTGAAAACGCGCTTTTATATCAGCCAAATTCTCTGATTCCGATGCTTATCAATGATTGAATCAATGAGGTATTGCGCCGGAGCAACTTCAGCGCGAAAATATATATGATGTATAATCGTAAAGGGTTGTTACAACCGCACCATTTATAAGCATTTGTAAAATAAGATTATCAATAGTTCTAAGCTTTTAGTGCAGTAGGGCCAAGCAACGATCATCTAGATACTGAAACGATTTATGCGAAATGATCCACGTGGTGGGGTTGACGGATGTAGCCGTGCGGAGAATTTATATTGTATTTAATCACTGCACTTTTCTGTTTCTTAAATATATATGTAATTTTTACAGCGACTCGTATTCAAAGGGAATGCCCAAATAGGCGTTATGTTTTCGAAAGACATTCCAGAAAAAAATTAAAACTACCAGTAACCGAACTAAAGGAAGTCAGTGCTGCTAATCGAACTGATTGTGAAGATCGGTGTGTATTTATAACTTATCAGATAATTTTTAACCTATTAGAAAATAGTTAATTTTAAAATAATATTTACTATACATGTAACTATGTGTAAAAGATTTATAAATTATGGCGGGCCTTTTTGTTTAAGGTGTCTAAATGAATTTAATTTTGTATGCCGTTCGGCAACATTTGACTCTTCCATCAGAAGCTGTACTTTAAGTCGATTTACACGAAGAACACATCCAGAATTATTGGAAGATGATGCAAACTCTGAGTATTTAGAAAATACCTGTTTAAGTGGTAATTTTAATATTCACATCATGATTTCTTAACTTCGTCAAATTGTTTTGACAATATTTAAAATTATAATTTTTTATTAATTCTTCATTTTTACTTCCTTAACTCTAGAAATTCGATCATTATACAATATGAATATAACATTAAATATTTTGTTAGAAAATAAAAAAACATGAATTGAGATTGCAGAAAAAGTTAATTATAATCGAAAAGAACGACATCGTTGGCTCAGGAGGTAATACGCTAGACTACGAAGTCATAGGTCGGAAGTCAGATCCCCTTGTAGCGATCAATTTTTCAATCATGTTCAAGCAGCAGTTTGCTAAGTTTATGACAAGCAACATTGTTTCTTTGCAATTGGGAATTGTGATTATGCAGTTTCCTACATGTTCGAATGGACATAGTGCTATTTAATCCGACCTGCAGATCTCTCATTCATACTATAACGTATCCTTATCCTGCGACGTCGTTTCGCGCCGCAGACACGTTGTCACGAGGAAACCTCGACGAGCCGGCAGCAAGGAGGATTAGCGCTTATGTCGTAAGAGCCCCGGCCAACGGGAGTACGACGCGAGCGGAGAATCTCGACCAATCGCTGCGACGCGGAGCGTTTGGCCAATCGGGCTATTCGAGAAGCGAGTTTGCTCGCCAGTCTGTATCTGAGAGTACCAGCGAGCAGAGCTTATATTATTTTTCGGGCGTATATCACGAGAAGGAGTGTACGAGTGTGCAGTTATGTATTCGAGGTTCGACTCGAGCGAACGCGTACGTTCATATTTTGAACTTATGGACGAAAGCTAACGAGGAATTCCGGCGATAAAAGAGAAACCTAGGCCGAGCGAAAGACCGACTGGAGTCTGCCATAATTTCCCCGACGAAAAGCCGGTATCAAGTGCGTCTGCAACGGGACACTCGTCAATATTGTTGCGATAGAACTGGTCCATAAAAAATGTAAGTGATTCGGCCTAACTTTATATTGATAATAAAGCATAGTATTCATTCTGTTATGAATCTTAAAATAAATTGATTTATATAGTGTATTTTCCTTGTCCCCCCGCCGTTAAATAAAAAGTAGTACCGATAGTGTTTCACGTTTTTACAGGGGCGTAAGGAGACCCCCCCCCCCCTGGGACAGCTGTGGCACTCGTAGACGAGTGCGGGTACGGGTACCCCGAGCTAGCTAACGGTCGAAGGAGAGCCGCTGACGGTGTGACCAACGCTGGCATAGAGTCATGTGTTCGAAACCACAGGGCAAAATTCGTCGCAAATTTTGGCGCCCAACGTGGGGATCTAGTTCGTCGGTTTAAGCAGAAGTGCGGAGCTCTCATCCGGTAAAACCACCGCCTCATATTGCTATCCATCCCTCCTCAATTCAGCTTTCCAACGATGAACGTAGTGAGTTGGACCACTGTGTCCCATCCTTTCTGTGACAGGAGTAGGACCCTCCTAAATCCCTCCGGTGTTAGAGGGTCTTTTCAAAACTCTCGGAGCTGTTCCCGCTCCCCAACAAATCTTGGACAGCGGAAAAGGACGTGTTCGTCGTCATCGTCACTCCCAGGGCACGTCGGGCACTCCGGGCTGTCGTAGATGCGGATTCAATGTAGGTAGCTGCGGAAGCAGCCATACCCGGTAAGCACCTGGGTCAGGTGGAATGTGACGAATCCGCGTTTTCTACTCGTTCACTCCGCCACATCCGGGATGCGACGGTAGGTCCATCGCCGATTGGATGCCGATTCCCATCGTTGTTGCCCCTAGCTCATGGTTTTCTTGGACAATTTTCTGTGGCCTCTAGCGTCGTCGGCGATTCGCTGTTCTATACGCAATGCCTTCACGGTATGTATCGGCCCTCTCAGCTGCCATTAGGTCTATGGGAGGATGTCCCTCGACTACTGACAGAGCGATGTCGGCCACGGTACGATACGCCCGAGCCGTCTTAGTGCCACTGTTTTGCAGGCATGCCGCCAAGTGACTCCGTAGGTCTTTTTGATTGGTCGCGGACATCGATCGCATATCGCCCTATTTGTGTATATGGCGTCGCGTAGGGTGCACGTCGAGGTCGTTAGCGATTGTACGACACCCGCATTTTTAGCTGCCTTTCAGCGTATTTGCTCGTGTCGCGGTCTTGCGAAGATCATGTATAGCGATTGCGGGACCAAGTTCGAAGGAGCCGATAAGGAGTTTCGCAGAGCGTATAACGCCGCGGTCAACTCTGAGGAGCTTCGAGTACGCGTAGCAGATGACGGCGTGGAATGGAAGTTTATCCCGCTTACCGCACCTCATTTCGGTGGGTTGTGGGAGGCAGGGATACGCTACATGAAGCGTCATTTGAAGCGAGTTTTGGATCCCCATACCCCCACGATGAGGAGCTAGCCACGCTGCTTTGCCATGCTGAATTGAAGCGTGCCTTAATTCGCGTCCGATCACTCCGGTTAATGATGATATCGAGAGTCTTGAGGTCATTACACCTGTCCATCCACTTATAGGCGGTCCACTTATCTGTGCGCCAGCTCCATTTACGCTCGATCATTCAGTTTCGTTTCACACGCGATAGCGTTTGTATCGGGACCTCATGGAGCGATTTTGGACAAGTTGGTCCCGAGATTATATTACTTCGTGCTAACATCGTTCCAAGTGGGCTACTGTTGCGACGTCCGTCAAGGCCAGACAGATAGTTTTATTGTGGAATGACCGGCTACCTCCGGCAAAATGGGATTTGGCTGATGTTATTACGTGCCATCCAGGACAAGATGGCCTAGCTCGCGTTGTGACAATACGTACTGCGCCTTCAGTGTATAAGCGACCGATAACGAAGCTTGCGCTTCTGCCTATCGATATAATAGACGATGCACCTATTATGTAAAGCGTATTATGTAACAACATAATTCTGTTTATAATTAAGGATTAGCACCTGGTCGAGGATACTGCTACCGCAAGGCGGGCCGTAAATGTTCGCGTAATAAGCGCTCAGCTATAGGCTACGCCAGGAATTCATGGGGTAAGTGATGTGCTCGTTTTTATCGTTACATCAAAGTTAGGTGGCACCACGAGGCAAGCCTGGTAGCTCTAGTTAGGCGACTTGCACGATTTCCCGCATTTTTCGGTATTAAATAAATTTCTAAGCACACGAATTCGAGGTTTCGAAGCATTCTCAAAAACACAGGCTAGCGTATGTACTACTGCTACGAAACGTATCGAAGGGTCATATAAAACGCCTGCAAAATTGTATCCCGTAAACTCGCACGTAGTTGCAACGGCTTCACAGAATAGCCCACTCTGCAAACAAATGCATACAATTTATCAATGCGCGTAATTCAAATCGTCAATTCCTGCAACGCGTTTGAAACATGTCAATGGTTTAAATGTATGAATTTCCTTGGAAACAGGCACTTTGCCTCACAATGTAAAAGTACACGTGCGCTCAATGCCACAAACGGCATCATACTTTGTTACAGGCGCACTCTCTTTCTAGCTCCGAAGAGCATTCAGAGGTACCACCAGTGCCTCAGCCGTCTACCGTGCAGCAGCCTTCGGTCATACAGTATTGGCTTCGACGGCGTCAGTTGGACTTTGCCACGTGTTATTAGCGACGGCTCACGTGCTTTTAATGTCACCAGCCCCACGAATCAAAGTCAGAACACTACTTTACCAGGGATCAACGCGGTCGTTCGTCACTGATAAATTAGTGCACGCGCTTAAATTCCATAAATTCAAAATCGCGCATTCACTCGTGGGCATTGGAAATGTTTCAGCTGGCTTCACAGACACAGCTGTTCAAATCACCCTTGGGCCGAAAACAGGGCAAGGGTCCGTATTTAATACGAATGCTCTGGTACTTAAAACCCTCACGAGCTACGTCCGTAGTGTACCGGCGCGGTCGCGTCTTTGGTCACATATCGAGTCACTCAATCTCTGATCACTCGATGAAGGATGAGCCCATCCATGTCATCATCGGCGCTGATCTCTATGGAACCCTCCTCGTAAATGGTTTGATCAGGGGTCACCCTGGTGAACCGATGGCTCAAAATACCTCTCTGGGCTGGGTCCTTTCAGGGGCCATGTCTCTTCAACAGCCTCCGTGCGAAGAGACACCGGTCCTCCACTTTATGAGCACCGATGCTCTTCACGAGTCTCGCACTAAATTTTTGGAATTAGAAACTGTTCCCGCAACTAGTAAAACTACTATCCCCCGACGAAGTGAACTGCGAAGATCATTTTCACCACTCATTATCGAACGGAGTCAGAGAGATATGTGGTATGACTCCCGTTTAAAGTGAGTCCACCAATACCAATTCTCGTTCACACGCAATGCCAGTTATGAACGCCCTCTCTCGCCGCCTTTCTCGCGATCCACTCATGTCTGCTCAGTATTCGGAATTCCTCTCTGAGTATGAAACTCTCAGACACATGATTGCCGGTGTACCTTCCGCATCAATCACTCTTTAACCCGGGCAGCGCTACGAGCCTGATCATTTTGCAATTCTGAGGCAATAGCGGTCATATCGCTTCGTTTATTGCGTTGATATAGCAAAGATGTATCGGCAGGTGATGGTCCATGAAGCTGATCGCGACTATCAGCGGGTCTTGTGGATGTCTAGTCCCACTGCCTCGGTATAAGACTACCAACTTATAACGCTCAATTACGGCCCCGCGTGTGCTCCTCACCTCACGCTGAAAGTTCTTCAGCAATTGGCCTCGGACGATGTACATCCTTTCGCATCCCAGATTCTTCTCGGACACCATTGAAACAAATGCGTCACGATATGTGCGAATTACTGTCCAAGGGAAAATTTGTAGCAATCAGTAATGACAAGTCGTTATTATCTCACATCGACCCGACGGATCATGGGTTAGCATGGAATCAAGGTGAAGCGGGATCGGATGAGCTCAAACTCTTGAGTTTTATCTCGAATCCGACTTCGGACTCCTTCACGTTTGAAGTGAAACTCCTTCTATGCTCGTAACTACTAAACCACTCGTGTTATCGCTGATCGCACGATTTTATGATCCCTTACGGTGTATACCGCCCGTGATTGTTCGTGCTGCAGCTCTGTCTGCAGAGACGAACCTCTGAACATAGACCTCGCCACAACCTGGTCCCAAATTCAAGACGAATTACCCAAATTAAGTGAGGTTATAATCCCTCGTTGGACAAATCACCATCCGGGGGTATCATCACGTTCAATTCACGCTTTTGCTTATGCATCTAACGCTGTATACGTTGCTGTTTTCTATCTTACGTATACATACCAGGACGGCAGCATTACGCTCTCGTTGCTAGCTAGTAAAACTCGAGTTGCGCCGCTTAATAGGCAATCAATTCCCCATCTTGAGATGTGTGGTTGTCTAACACTGGCACGATTATGCTCAACAATTCTCGACACCCTGGAATACTCTGACTTAGCGTGCTGCTGTTGGACAGAGTCAACCATCGCTTTGTCTTGGGTACGAGGAGACACGTCAACCCTTAAAGTTTTCGTAGCCAACCGGGTGGCTAAGATTCAGACGCTACTACCATCCGCATTATGGCATCATGTACCTACTCACGATAACAGTGCCGACATAACACCTCCGGGATCAAGTATTTCCCAGTTGATTTCATCTAAGCTATAGTGGTACGGCCCAACATCTCTGTCTCAACAAAAAAATTTCTGTAGGCGTTGTATACCTCCAAGGGTCTAGTGCATCACAGCTGACTCAGCCATATTACTCAGTACTCGAACACTTGGCGTTGAAATATTCTGGGCGAAACTCATGCGCATCACTGCCTACGTATTATGCCTGAGACTACAGCTTAATCACAGGGTGACGTCACTCGATCCATTTCTTGACGAAAATGGAATTCTACGAGTGGGCGGCCGCCTTGAACACTCCAACCTTACATATTCTATCAAGCACCCTGTCATAGTTGCCGATCATCCAATTACGCGGCTATTCGTAGTACACTCTCATCAGACATGCTTGTATAGTGGAGTGCAGCTGACGCTGCGTACGATTCGACAAAAGATGTAGGTAATTCGCGCACGTCAATTCGAGCGTGCAGTTGTCACGAAATGTATGAAGTGTAGTCGCATAAGAGCCGCCACCAACACTCAGCTAATGGGGGCCTTACCCCCTGTCGGGTTCAACAACCTAGCCGTGTTGTTAATATACGTTAATATCCCGTCGATGGTAATACGCCGTATTGGTCAAGTTTCCAACAGCAAGCCTCGTCTGATTGTTACTACACTCCTTTCTCGCGAAGAAATCCTTCCCGTTGTGAAGAACCGAAATCATCTTTCACAAGGGATAACACTCTCAACGGATAAAACTATCAAACAGAGACAGCATGTATCTATGATAAAATCGGAGGCTGATGCATTCAATAAGTGCAACAATTCGGAGTCCAAAGTAATAAGGTACATCAGAAACAAACCTGTACTAATTACCTCCACCAAATCTTCAACTGCTGTTTCGCATGTGTCAGGCACTAATTTTCGTTAATAAACGCTACAATAACTTAACTATATACTATCAGAACGTAAGATCACTCTACAACAAGATCAATTATTTGAAAAGCAGTCTCCATCAATTACTGATCATGCCGGATATCTTACTGTCCACTGAGACATGGCTGAAGCTTCATACTGAATTGGGGTTATCAAATTACATCATTATACATCATTGACATACAGTCAAGATCGATCACCTGAGGTGTCACTCGCTTACTCGTGGGGGTGGCGTATTGGGTGCCCTTAATAAATCGATCCATGTCACCCGGTTACATACTGTAACATCTCTGGAAGCGTTATTTCTTCAGTTTAAAGTTGAGTCAGCACATTATATCGTAATTACTTCGCCTGACGCAAGGCAGCGAAGTATTGAATTTACCAACAAAAATTTTTCCGATTCTGCAATTTTGGGAATTTTTTGGTTCTATTCGACCGATTTTTAAAATTGACCACTCATTCTCTTCGTCTATTCCTGGACAATCGTGTAAAAATTAAATCGGGTCGATGGCAGGGGTTGAAGACATGAAACTCGAAATCTCCGACATGCTGTACGTACGTACGTGTGTTCGCTCGATAACTCACGAACGAATAAACCGAATTCCTTCTGTAACCTCTTTTTGGACATGCCAAACTAACAAGAAGAACTGATTAGATTTTGGAATATATCCGCCGAGTGCTTCACGTCGCAAATTGACGATTTTCCGCCCAACTCCGACTTTTTCAAATTTTTTTCATTCACTTTTTTTCTCATGAACAAAACGTCCTAACAACATGATTTTTTTTAAACGCGCAGTTCAATTGCTTCAAAAACAAAATGGCGGCTCACGGAACGAATAACCCTTACATTTTTAGCCGTTTCAAGGTTATCTCACGAACAGAAAGTCCGATCAACCTGATTTTTTTTTCAAACACGCAGTTTCATGAGCCCGAAGCAATAATTGATGACGCAATTGTTGCAAAA
>JAPYZR010003778.1:0-20510 GCA_030522945.1 Trichopria nigra
ATGTACGTAACATTTACCCATTTATTTTATGTGCATATATTTAAATAATTTTATTGTATAGTAATTAGACAGGATATTTTTATACATATTTTGAATAATATTACTGAACAGTTATTAGGTAAGATTTTTAGCCAAAGCTTTGTGCAATATTTAGATAGTTTTGTAACAAAAAACTAGTGTGCTTATTTGTGTCTACCCGGTCTACCCACACGGCAGGTAATATTGCAGCAATATTGCAGTAATATTGCAATATTGCGGTAATATTACCGAGATATATTGCAGTAATATTGCAGTAACATCGCAGCAATATTAAATGTCCGCGATAATTCCACCCCAGCAATATATCAAAACAATATTCCTACAATATTACTGGGATATTGCTGCAATATATCCGTAATATATTAATTTCATATATCACACTGAAATCCTGTAGTAATATTGAAGCAATATTACAATATCGCAGTAACATTACCACAATATTGCAATATTACTGCAATATTGCTGCAATATTACCTGCCGTGTGGGTAGTTACCGTCTAGTTTGTGGGCATTTTTGCTGTACACAGTTTTAAACCACTTAACTTAGCCAGAAAATGGACTGTATCCAATAAAACTGGACAGAATTTCTCCCAGGGCTGAGTCCAAACAAATTTGTCCAATATAAAATTTATCATTTATTATTCGCGACGAGACTATGTTGAAAAAACGTCCAATTCTGTTCTCGAAATTATCATTGAATTGAAATGAGCGAAAAAAAATCGTCGAAATGACAAAAATCAATCCCTTAGTGGTTAGGAGTCACAACACAGTGTGACCTGTTTAAATCCATATGCTGTTCATTTTTACAACGTGACGATTCCATGTCCAAATCTTTGAAATCTCTCTAAAGCAAAATTTGTTACCTCCGATAGTGACAATTCAATAATGTCGATGCAATTGGGTTGTGGTATGTAGGAAGAAGGATGGTTGAGAGAATATAGATTTGGACAGGACCTACTGTATTATGACCAAAACAATTTATAAACGTCAGTGTGATAATATAAAACAATATAAAACAATAATTGTGTTCGCCAGATCATATTGCTGAACAATATTGCAGAATAATTAATTTGTTTTTTTTTCCAAATCAATTTTCTATCCTTGTTTCGAAATATTTGCCATCAAATGCCAAAAACAATAGAAACAATACAATTGACGAAACATTTAGAATAATGACATATATATACAGCTAACGAGTTGTGTAAAGCCGTAGCATCGTGATATGCCTACAAAACCTAACCTATCTTACAGAAATTGTATACGCGTATTTTGGGTGTTATTATATTAGGACCAAAATACCAAAATTCTCTATTATTCCCTGGTAACAACTAGAATCTACGGGACATGTACGTGTGCCAAAATCGCGATTTATATGACATTTAAGTGCACTTGAACTGTAACGTAAGACTGATTTGGTCTCCATTTCATTTTTACTTTTATTGTTTGATGGCCAAGCTTTTATTCCAAAATAAAAACGGCTGTTATTTGCTAAACTCATAACTTTGGACCTCCATTTTGGAGACGCTTTGTTCGAGTACAGTAAACCATCGAAAATTTCATGTAGTCGTGACTGGACAAGTTCGTAATATTCATCTACCAATAGGGAGGGTATGTTCCTCCACAAGCGGTGGTCACCACTAGAACGCGCCTGCGCCTTTGGTTTGTGCTAATGCGAATGACGGCACGGTACACTGTAATTCCGGAAGAACGGCAACACTGGTACAGTACATGATGAAATGTCCGACGCTCAGGTCATGAAATACGAGATGACGTGAAATGTGCGACGGTTGACGGTAATAGAAAACCGCTGATGTAAAAAAGTTGATTGTTTTTTTTTTAAATTCGGCTAATATTAGCATGAACGGAAGTTGTCATAACGGATTAACCGCTTAAACCAATTGTTTAAAGAATGTTTAACGAATACTTTCAACAAACATAATTCGTAAATGGACCACGAAATTGTACGCAAAAACGCATCGAGTCTTTAAAATGCTTTCTTCGGACTACCGAATGTACATAACCCTATAATCGAAAAGCCGCGTCAAATTTAGCAGCCACTACATTCGAATTAGTATTTCGGTCTCCCTTTGTCCCGCTCGGTCTAAAACTGTTTCCACGCAGACGCTTTCAGCGTACAAACGAGAAGAAAGGCACCCACTTTCCGAGCATTTGTAATAAGCTCCGCGGAAATTCGGGATCAGAACGGTCGGAGAAGTGAAGCAGGTGTCATGACGTTATGTCATACGCGAGTCGAGAGCCAAGAGGAACGCGGGGCTTTTTGCTCGGGACGTCGATGACGACATCGGTGGGAAGACAAAGGGGTTGGGAATCGCAGAAGCGGCGTGCTCGAGTGGCCACTCGATGCTGCGGAGATATGCTATGCGACGGAGTTAGCAGCCTTATAGATCACTATCAGGCGTTCCGCCGCGAATGCCGGGCATAGCGCAATCGCGTTCTTACATCATAGAGCGCGCGCCGTAACGCCACTCCGACCCTTTAAGTGTTTACGTTACAATTTCGTCGGACACAACGTCCCTCTCCTTTTATCGACTCTTTCCGTTTATCGCTAATTGCACGGAGCGTCCCAATTTTCATTGTTTACGATATGCTACACGGACGTAAACCGTGTCTTTTATCCATCTAAATTCGAGTGGCTCGCAGCAGAAACATTTCACTCAAATGGAGTGAGCATTCGGTTTGTTTTCGATCCGAATTGATTTCAAGAGTTGATTGTTTCCGACATTCTGGATGTCGCTTAAAGTGGCTCTTTGGATTGCGATTCCGGAAATATCATTCGTCGAGCAATTTGCCTACTAACAGTTCGTTGAATAGCCATTAGTTTGAATCAATTCCTTGAATAGAATTTGTCCCGAACGCGCTTCATGTTGATAATTCGTCGTTGTATATAGTGGTTATATTTGTGGCATCGGGATCATTGGCCCAAAATAATTTGCCCAAGACATCGGCAACAATTCGAAACGATCAAGTGCGTAAATTATAAAGTATGATCTAACGTTTTGATAAAGAAATTATTCCATCAAAACTTCCAAAGTAATATGCATTTAAAAGAATTTTTTTACATGTTATATTTAGTTAATACGATAAAAATAAACACTTGTCCAAAACAATTGATGTAGATCAATAATTCGATGGAGTCATACTGTCCAAAATATTAGGAAAAAGTCACATGTACTTTGGCCAGAAATATGTCATTGGTGTAATTTGTTTTGTTGTTGTTTTACTTTGGCTATGAAAAGATTTTATATGCACTAACATAATGACTTTTTGGACGTGTCATTCGTCCAAAATTATTAATAATACTTTCTCCAAAATGAGGTCAAGTTCTCAACTCCACAAATACGTCAAGAAGTTCATTGAAAACATTGTGTGATGATTTATTGATTATAATTCAAAACACCTCAATAGATGTGAATGATTCAATTGTCCAAAATAATTCGCCCGAAAATATTCTAAATCTAATTTTAGTTCAACGCCCAAGAATTTAAACTTCGAAAACATTCTGTCCGTTATTATCGTCAGCTCATTGAACAGCACCAATTAATAAAAAAAAAAAGAATTCCCTCAAAGTAATTAATTAGCCAATTAAGGACTTGTGGAAAATAATGCACCGAATGATTTTTATTTGAACCCGAATTCATTTGAAATATCGTATCGGATATTATAATCGGTAAAATAATTGAATACGTGGAAAGTGAATTGTTGAAAACACTTCGCGGAACAGCGATTTATACATAGAATTTCACAGAAACCAGCGCGTTCTGAATAATTTGTCGAATAAAAATACATTGAATATATATCAGTTGAGAGAAAAACTTACATGCATTGTTTCCCGTGTTATAATGCAGGTCTGTATATCCATAATAAATGAAAAAGCCGACGACGTTTAAATTACAGTTTCGTAGTTGATGAAAATATTTATCATCCCTTTGAATTCTTGAGCATCTCCAATTTTAGCAATTAACGGATTTTTACCGGAGGTAATTGCATTGAAACTCATACAAAACCAATACCGACAAAAACTTTCCGGGATATTAAAATGAATGTTTTACGAGGTCATATCCATTAACGACAGTTCAAGGCGCCTCTTAAGCCGGAGGATTTTCTGTGGACCTACATAATTAAAATTCTGCACTCATAAGGTGATTTTACAAGATCGTAATATTACAAACTTTCAACATCAATCACCAGATTGATTGCTATTTCTTTCACAACTTACTTTGGATCGATTTCTAACACATTACTCTTTATAGCCGCTTGAAGTAATAACATTTAAGGTTGCCATAATTTCCCTATTCAAATCTACGAATTTCTTAATTGAATTTTTCTTATTTGATATCAAATAGTGTCATTTGACAGTTTACGAAATAAATTCTTTAATTTCAAATGATCGTTGCTGATAAAATAAATCCAATTACCTTTCGGAGTTGTTCTAATGGGTTTCCCCGACGAAGCCGTGGCACAAGGAGACGTTGCGTCAGCTGGTTGTCTTCCATTATGCGCGTAAGGTTGATGTTGATGAGGCAGATGAGGGTTACGATGGTGGACGTTTAACAGATAGGGATCGGCTTGAGGTTCGCGAAACATTGTCGGTGACGGTGCCCTGGCGAATCGTCCACCTATTATCGATGAGCTCGGCGAACCCGAAGGACTCCTGGTCCTGGAACCCGTTGACAGGTTCAGCGGTCGGTCGTCGTTCTCATCTGGATGAATCGTACCATCTGACGAAAGGCTTTGAGAGCCGCTCAGGTGAAAAGCTGACCCCTGTCTGCCGAATTGCTCGCCGCAGTAGAGTTTCGGTGAAGCGATACCGATAGTAATAGATGAAGGCGACGTCAGAGGAGAAGCTGGACTAGGGGTGCACGGTGGCGAAGTCAAGCTGCCTTGTATCGATGCCGGTGAATGTGCCGGAAGTGGAGAATAAATAGCCCGAGGGGCCCTAATCAAAGGACTTCCGGTGTACCTTCTAGGCGTCGGTGTCAATAATTTTGGCATGCCTCCACCTCCCACGCCGCCTATGCTGGATTTCGTCGACCCAGAAATTCGGCACCATCCAAGAATATCGCTGATCCTATGAGGCGTCGGCGTCCGCGGCGGAGTCGCGTACACGTGGTCGTGCCACGAGCTGATCTTCAGTGTCATCGAACCAGTCGTTTCAATCGGCAGTAAGCCGCTTTTCCCGAGATCGGAATCTCGATTTGGATATGCTAGCAGACTCTGACATCTGGTCGTCGGCGGTGGCGAGATTCCCAAGGATTTCGTCTCGTTGTTATTGTCACACGGGATCACGGCTTTCTCGCTACGGGCCGGATCCTTCTCCATCTCCCGATCGGCATCCACTCGCGATTTCATCGACGACTCGTCCGCGTTTGCCATGTTGCGGAAGGTCATGCAGTGCGTATGCAGTTGAACATCCGCCATAAACGATATTGATAGTCCCCAAATGCTTTCTTAAAAGCCCAAAACTTTCTCAAGCCACAACGTAGGGGGAGAAAGAGAGGCGGTAAGAGACCAATTGTCGAGTCTATTACCGTCCTCCGGTCATTCGCTATCGATTTAATCTGCTCTTACTGTGGCAATTTAATTTCGCCAAGTAAGCCGTTCTTCCTCCCTCCGAAGACTAGGGAGGGACGAAAAAAGTCCCTTTTCCCCTTCGAACGCGACAATCGCGTGAAGAATTTCGCGGTCCGTTTCTCTCCTACCCACGGGTACCCAATGCATCAGTCGAGCTTAATTAAATTCGCCCCCTCTTGAGATCCCTCCCTTAGGCTCGGATGACTTTAAATGCTCGATCGTCTCTCGAGTTCGGGTTAGGTTACGGCCATCACAGCTGCTCAACGTATGCCTCCCCGATGCTCTGAACTATTTCCTCACTCGCAAGTAACGATTGAAGCATCTCCTCGTTGCTGAAGCACGCGTAATCGTAACCGCACCAATTTGCTCCTTGATTACACTATTCGCTCGAAGGAAATGCGAATCACTTGGCGGGCACGCGTGTTACTTCGTCGACCGTTTGCGAATCATTCCACCGTTCATCATCGTCATTACGTTTCACCGTGCATATGAAACTATACGTATTCACTCGCCGGAGCTTTCCAGTCACTCGCGCACGAAATCCGATTCGTTTGTGGCCCTGTATTTTTGCGCGAATGTATCAGAGGCCAACAGGTGTCACTGACAGAACATTTACGTATTTACACTTTCCTCGCACACTTCGCACTGGCGATCTCCAAGAGTCGCCTGCACCACCGCACTCTACGCTGCTCTCTGACTGCAAATTCTTCCGAAAATACGCCAGCTATCGGTCGTCGTCGCCGCTCCTCGTACTTTGTATTCGTCGAAACTCATCGGAGGGAGATATGCTAGAATTGCACTTCACTCTCTTACTTTGTTACAATAGCTGCGCTGCAGGTCGATCGTCCTAGTCACCAATAAAGCGATCTACTAAATTTATGAGACTCGCTACACTACACGTCACTATTGCGGAACTTGAGTGCGCTGGTATTAAGTCATCGGGAACTTAACGAGGATGACGGAGGAGAAGGAAGCTGTTCATCGACTATTGAAACACCGCGATCCACTATGATGACGTTCTCCTCCTCCCCCGGAGTCGTTGATCCCCCCGTTTGTCGTTGCGAAACATCGCCAGAATAATCCCTCGCCGGTGGAGTCATCCTTTCTTGCCCCTGACTGATGCATACCGCATTCATCTCGCGGATGTTTCCATCCTGAATACCGATATCGAACCGCTACAAATACAACTTCATTAGTCCAACAGTTCCAAATGTGAGAGACAAGCGTGACGTCAAATCGCATCCGATAAAACCACTTGAAATGGTACAGATGGTGTTTTTGTCAAGACACACAAACACAGACGCACAATTTGTCAAACAGATATCTTGGAAGGTAATAATAACGCGTAGGGAGAAACAGCATAGACTGTAAGATCGGAGGAAAGGCGGAAGATCCGCTTTAGGCTATAAAAAAGGGTGAAATGAAAGATAATGTAATGACGCGGGGTAGGGGAGATCCGACGATTAGGTCGTTCCGCCAAATGCCGAGACCACGTGCGCACGCGATGCGTTACTTAGAGAGAGGTGGGAGGTGGGCAGAGAAAAGAGACGACGAGGGGCTCGTGCAGTACAGCACACCGTACCGCCGAAGACTGGCGCGAGTAGGCAGGAAACCGGCGGAAAAACGCGGCACGTGTTTCATGTACACAACGTACTAGGACGAACGCTGACGATCCCTAATGGCAACGACTATGATACACCGTCGTCGTCGTCGTCAACCATTATGAGGGACTCGAGAGGAGACGGAGAAGTAGGAGGTGGAGGAAGATTCAGTCCAGCTCTTCCGGTTTCCGTTGCCATAGATAGAGCTTCGCCTCTCCCACCCCTCGCGCCTGAAAGCGATGCCAATCGCCTTCTTTCTCGCTCGCTCTTTCTCCCTTTCGCGTTCTCCGGCTCGAAAATAATTGAGAGAAAACGAGGTAAAAAGCGCACGCGCGTCAGCCTGGCCCGAGTCCGTTGACGTCCGATTACTGACTGATTGTCGCGAGATTTAGGGTACACGGACGGACGAGTGGTCGGCGGGGCGGGAGGGGGAAACGACTACGGCGGCGAAGCACCGCTTGCGCGAATAGGGGGTGGGACGGGAAGGAAGGGAAACGCTTATACGCCGCGGGTATTGCGGGCGTAACTGCGAATAGGGGTTTAGCGTGCTCCGTATAGAGAAGGAAGGAGCGATCCGGAAACCGAACGTGCGACGTGAGAAGGGAATTCGAGCTCGAAGAGAGAAGGAACATCGACGGAGCGAGAAGGCACGAGAGAGACGGCGAGACCGAGAGGGGAGAAACGAGAGAGCGCACTTAACGGAGAAGCGGAGTGGATAGATCGAGAGAGTAAAGGAGGGAATTTAAGGGCAAACGAGGATGTGGAAGGGTAAAAAATTTGAGGGGGTGGAAGCGAAAGAGAAAATGACGACGAAGGTAACGGACACTCGGAGAGATTCAGTAAGGATGAAAAGAGATGGAGCAGAAGAGAGCAGGGTTGAACGATGAGTCGCCGGGGGATGAAAGTGGAAGCGAGAGAGGACGATTCGAAGGGGGTGAGGAGTTGACGTTCGGCGAGAGTTCCCCTACTTTAGCCAACTGCTCTCGCGAGTGTATACCGACTGCCAATGTCGAAGGCATCTACTACTACCACCACCTTCATCATCGTCTGGCAGCATAGGCATGTTCCACAGCGTCGGATGGATGTTGCCGTTGCCGATGTTGGTGGTGGTACTGTCTGTACGTTCCGTACTGCGTGCAGTAGTAGTGGCACCGGCAGCAGTGTTGGAACTTATGGAACTGGTGGTGGTGGGTTTTCGCCGTGTTAGCGTGCTTTCGCGCTTCTCCCAGGGGTGGTCGACGGGAGAAGGGGTGAGAGAGAGAGAGAGCAGCTCGACGAATGCCGCCGCCACTGGACGGCTGGCCACGATTTATTATTGAGAGCTATTTGCTGAGAACGAGAGAGCATTCGCCGTTTATTGCTATTTACCGTTTATCATCCATCGCTCCGTGCGATCGTCGTTGTTTTCGAATTTACCGACTACCTTGCACCGGCGACCGCACTCTCGAAAAACAGTCAGATAGAGTTGTCGGAATGGTGTTGCTCGCTATTGCGGGAAACTGGATAGGGCAATTTCATCCGTGATTTTTTTCTCGGCGAGGCCGAGAGGGGGAGTCCGCACTACAGAAGATCGTTCTCTCTGATTGTTGACTGCGCGCGCTCGGATGTTTGACCCTGCATTAAGAGGAATCGATGTATAATTCGGTTTTAATGGTTGGAGATTTTAATGATGTTTTTTTTGTGTGTTCCTTTCAGAATACCGAGCATTGTTTAGAAAATTAGGTCGTCGAATCCTTAAGTGCTTTAAGCGCACGTGAACAAACCGGAAAGCGGAAAGTTCTAATCGGCTTTGATTTTGCACATTAATAATGAGTAATTAGCAGTTACTGAATATGAATCGTCGCGTATAATTTATTAATCGAATGTCAGTTATGGATATTAATCCCAAAAAATGGCGTAACCTTTTTAATGAGTTCCATAAACTTGATATTTTCAGCTGTTACTCGATAATTCGATACCTGTTGAAATATTAGCGATATGAATTTTGATTGTACATTAGCCCAAGACATGAGTTATTCATAGTGTGGCTTCTTCGGGACAAAATAGCAATCGGGCACTATAGTGACGACCACCTAGAAATAGGTTCGTGAAATTTTAACCGAATTTCAAAGCGACGTCCAATAATGGAAGTTAATTTCGGCACGTTTATGTATCATAAATATTTTACGATTGCTACGAAATACATCGCGCAGCCCCCAGCTTTTGTTGCCTTGTTATCGACGTCTGGTCCGATAAACGACCGTAATGTACCGCCATCTCGCGGACTTGCCGCGACTCGCTCCACTGAATCTCGCAAGATAAGCGTTGGCGCGTCATCGAGGCGCGTAATTGACGCAATGGCTTTTAATTGGCGAGCGGTCGATAATGACGTTTTCGTTTTCACGGCATCACCCGGGAAAGACGTTAAGTGGCCACTTGCGACTTATTATTGGATTCTTCCAAAGTAATTAATTGGCGTTTCACTACTGTCTACCACACATTTTTTTTTTGTCTTATTTAGTACAAATTGTTTTTTCTGTTTAAATGAATTTTTCAAGGAAGTCGCAATAACTACAAGAGGCGATGAAGATGCAGCGCAGAGTAAAAATAGAGATGTAAAATCTTGCCAAATTAAGGCGTTAATCAGGAAACTCTTAAAATTGCCAGCGTCTATTGAAGCCGACTTCTGACGCAATGATGTGGAAATGCCCATTAAGGACATAGACTAGTCTGCTGCCTCTGCGCCGACTTTCAAACAAGTCGTTACCTCGAAGATCGTTCGCGCTCCCGCTGACATTTCCTTGAGTTGAATTATGCATTACCGTTTCTGCTCGAGCACGTATATACGATGGAGGAGGTCAATAACTGTTCGACTCGATTTGCACTTATCTCCCTCTCTCTCTCTCTCTCTCTATCTTTCTCTCTATCTTTCTTTTTCTTTCTCTTTCTTTCATTCTCGCCCTCCTAATAGTTTGATTTTTATTAATATTACATGTAATGTTTGACTTTATATTTTACCGGTTACTTTAATAATTCAGATGAAAACCCAGTAATTGAAGAAGTATTCAAGTCCAGAAAACAGAATTAAGAATGATCAGGACAAGTATTCAATGCAGTCTAAAACGAATGCTTCTCTATCATTCTCAATCCTATTTTTTGGACTTGAATACTTCTGAATACTTTTTCGTTTACTGGGAATGTTCAATTTCAGTGTTTGACAGTTGTATTTGTCAATATTCCTATAATGATGTGAAATACATAAATAGACTGAGAAAAATGTGAAAAATTTGTTATTACTAATCTACTAGTAGTGGTGACTAGAGTTCCATATATAATAACAGAACAATGTGTATTGCCAAGTACATGTAGGGGTAAACAATACCATGCTGCCTGTATTTAAAACTACTTCTGATTGGTAAGAAGTAGTGGTCTTTTTTACCACTACAGGTTGTATTAAAAACAAATACCGTACATTTTAAATATCGTTGATGAAAACCGAACGTCTTCGATTCTTATTACGTGTTTTGTCTTTGTTTTCGTATATATAAACAATAGAAATAATAGAAAGAATTTATAAAGGAGTTAGGTGCGCCCTACAATATATATATATATATGCGTAATATTCGTCTTATGAAAAAAAAAAAATAAAAATGTTAATACATTTTAAGAAAAATGTATATATATATATAGTATCCTCCAAACATGTATAATGTAAAATCTATTTAAAATTTATACATTTGTTACTTTGTAACGTAAATGTTACGTGGTCATCATATATACATATCTGTTACCTTTGTACTTGCTGGGTACTCGGAAAAATGGATTATATCTGGATCATATATATATGTTCCAGATATGATGATAATTGAGATATAACGATATAAAATTATATACAGTTTTTGACCTGATAGAAATATATATAGGTTATATATCGTTATATATCAATTGATTAATGACATTTTATGTTAATTAATTAAAAAGTTAATTAATGTTTTTCTATTTTTTATAAAATTATGTTTTCATTTTTGTTTTCAAATCCAATGCGGTGTTATGTATTCACGATTGTTTAGTACATCGATCAGACTTCAAACATTGTTCGCGTTATGCTTTCATCATTTTTTAATCACTGTTTTGATTAGCATTTCGTTTTCTTTTTTTTCAAATATTATCTATTGTCATTGTAAGTACCTGTTTTCGATTACTCATTTCCTTTTCGTGTGTTGTTTTCGTCACCGTTTTCAAAAGTTCGCATTACAGAATGATTTCCATTAACATTTTTCTTCCCTCAAAAACGCTTGATTATTGGCTCTTTAATAAATTGGACAAACAGAAGTATCATCGATTTTTACTAAAATAACGTGCTGAACTTTAAAAAATTGTATATTTTTTTGTTTATGGTGAAAAATGATGAACGAGTACTCCAATGATTGGAAATGTATACCGAATAAGTCATCTTAAATTTTTCATAAATTGACCGTTTAGAAGTCAAAATATTCCCGATTATCAACAAAAGAATTTAATGCAAAGCCTTACAAAATCTTGCATCTTGCTATACATTTATGTATTTAAAATGTACCATACTATAATAATGAACTGTTACTTAAAATACTTCGACAAGTACACGGAATCAATCAGGTATGATCCCAGCAGCTTATCACCGGACATTGATCCTAATGACGGTGTGGTTTCACTTCAATGACTTTTTTAAAACCCAATGATGTTTTTTTACATCATGGATGGAACATTTTTTTGTTGTAATCATTAATTTCAATCGTTAATTTATCTTATTAGTATAAAATTAAGAACTGAAATTTTATCAACAATTAGTCCTAACAATCAGTAAAAATGAATTTGTGGATAATTATATACTTTAAAATTATTTACGAATTTTTTTACCATTATCTGCACTAATAACCACTCAATATTCGTATAGAAAGATTTATGAAACCAACGACGCACGTGACACAATACTTCGCACACGTGTACGTATATATATGATAATCGTATACGAAACTCCGATTTTTGGAATCCGCTAGTCAGCTCTTTCTAACGTTCGTTCCGTTCCGATTTCTAACTGGACTATTGTCGCATGCATGCGCGTAGAATCGATTGTTTATTAATGTCCGACCTGATGCGTACGTCTCGAATTTCAATTTTCCTACATTTCTGGTGACGAAATCAGTGATACTTTGTTTCAGACAATGCGACATTATTCCTTATTATTATGCGTCGAGACGATTAAAAAAAAAAAAACAATTCCAGTGATACAATGTCGAATGGGATTTTCGTTTCTGATTTTTGATTTTTCGAAAGGCACCATTACACTGTATATTATGGTAATTCGGGCGCTAATGTCGCTGTATACGGCGTCAAGTGTCCGGAACTGCCTATATGCATTAAACATAAACAGTCGTTTGCGCAATTCATTGCCAGACGACAGTTCGTCCCACTCTACTTGGGCACATGGCGAGGTAAAACACATTACCGCCTGGCGATGAAGGCTACTACCACTGCGTCGATATAGTCCAATCTTCTACGATAATGGAAATGACGACAAGCTTGTACAAGTAGACAACAGGCAGTTATTCACTTTGCTTTGCGCGATGCATTTACGTTTCCAAAATTCAACATGATATTTACATGCTGTCTTAAAGTGGACTTTTATGCACGGTCGCCGAGTGTTGTATCGTGTAAGGGCTTTGTTATTACTTTTAATTTGACAAAGAAATGACAAAATCTCTTTGTGGGTTTTGTTGACGATAAAGAAAAGTTTGGTCATTGGTCGGAGAGGGTATATCCTATACATTAAGGTAGAAAGATTTAAGTATTGTTATATAATATATTAGTTATAGAAATGTGCGGTATTGGGACTGTACAATAGTTTCTCTTCCAATAGTTCCTTGGTAGAAACGTGACAAACAAAAATTGATAATTCTCCTTATAGACGAAACAAATGCAGAACGTACCCCCCTGCCAAAAAGAAAAACCGAAGAAATTCTCATAAAATGCTTTTTCGATCCAGAGGGCGTAAAATGCCGATTTCACGCTTCAAGGACGTAAAATGCGAATTTTACGCCCTGGGGGCGTGAAATAAAAATAGTCTGAAAATTAAAAAACGCAAAATTTGACGAATCAAACGTAATATTTCCCTAGTAGAACATAATGGACATTTTACGCCCCCTGGATGGAAATAGTAGTTTATGCACCAAGGGCGTGAAACGGTCATTTTACGCCCGTGTTGCATACAATATTTTTCGATTCAGGGGGCGTAAAATGTCCATTATTTTCTACTAGGGAAATATTACGTTTGATTCGTCAAATTTTGCGTTTTCAACACGAGCGTAAAATGACCGTTTCAGAGATGCAAAGAAAGGAAGATGTATAGATGCATTTTCTACAAATTTATTTTTATTTTTATTTAGTTATTTACTTTTTTTGTTCATTCCTGTGTGTATTTATTAATGAACGAAACAATCAAGAAAAGAATTGCAAGGGAAAGGAAAATGACACTCTTGTAATGTACAATGACGCAAAAGATACTAGATTCGGAAAATGAAGTCATCAACATAGGTGATGTCTAGTTGAAGTGAAAGTAGTGACAATGAAGAATATGATACAGACAATTCAAACGCAAATGATAATTGCCAAGAATAATGATGTACGGATGAATTGAGAGTGTACTTACAACTATACATGTCTTTCATTTTTATGTCATATTTATAACTTGTAAAAATTATAATAATATCTTTTTTTATATCTGATAATTGAAGCATACTATATATCCTTATAATCGTATGAGATCCATTTTTTTTTTGCACTAATCTGCATTTCTAGTGTTATTTGTGATATAATATTTTCTTGTGATGGCATTTTGAGGTCAGACTTTCGTCACGAGAATAATTGTAATATTTTATAATAAAAATTGATACATCTGGTATGGTAAAATTTACAAGAAAATTGTTCTTCATGTATATACCAAATGAAATTCCTCCAAGATAAACAATAATTCCAAATTATATAAGAGTTTACCATATATTTTTAACTAAAATTACAGCAGATATAACATTGCAGCAAAATCAGAATAAACTCTGTTAGAGAATTCTGCTCTTTTAATTTTTGTATCAAAAGCGTATTTAATTAGGACAAAATTTAAGATGGGTTCAAACTTGACAACAGATACGACTGGAAGGTTAAAATGCAGGTCGAGTCATGTAATCGCATAGAAATGAAGCTTTCATTCAAAAGTCTATAATAATTGTCACTTTTCTGCCCTTCACATTCCGTACGTGGGTTCTTGTCGAATGTACGTGGAAATTTTTTTAATGATAACAAAGAATTTCGAGTAATGATAACTAATGTGGTAATGGGCAATAAATATAATCAATTTAACGCATAAAGACATATTCCCAAGGGCCGAAAATCATACATTTTAGAATAATAAGTAATCACGACGTCCTTTGAACTGGCAGTTTAAAATTGATTTATTCAGCATTAGTAGATAGTTTCCAGCATACAAATTAAATATGCATACATACCACACAAATGAGAACTGTAATTATTTTACAGCGTAGAAGTTTATATAATCATAAATGACTTCATATACTTCATTGCAACAAATTTGTATATATATATATATAAATCCATACAAATCCATATATATATATATATATATATATATATATATTATGCGTGCGACATTTAAATCACTCTTACAAGGCAGCAATTTAACGGTTCGATGACCAAGCGACCGCCACTTAGGAGTAAGAGCGTGACGAAGAGCAATGCAGGTATAGCTTGCTAATTCTGGAATGTTTGTAAATATAAACTTTATATCGTGCAGCAAGACTATTCGTGTATACCGCATTGCAATTAAAGTTCGTAACCGCTGGTAATGATGAGAATTGACCTCTAAAAGTCATGACAACATACCAAAACCTTGTCCATACTTATATATATCCTACACTTATATCGTGTGACACGAGGTAGTTGGAGATTAGAACTAAGGAAAATTGCCATTCTAGATATACCATAATACGGAATCCGAAGGTACCTATGCGAGTCGTTGACTTTTCCTTTCACGTCTAAACAAACATAATCACGTAACATATATATACGATGACTTCCCGGCGTTACTTTACTGCTTTATCAGTCGCAAAATCTATTTTTCCGCCCGATATGTCGGATTTTTTATTTCCATTTTCGATGTTTCGTCAGGAATAACGTCTCGTATCGACATGAATTTACACAAAAGTTGAATTTCACCAACTGATAACGATGTCTGATGACAAATTTATATATTTTGTACGTAAACTAACCTAACCATTATACAATACTAATAAGCATGGAGGGCAGGATGGGGTGCTTTTCTATATTGATTTAAATATATTGTGTATGATTCAGTTTTTCATTTTCTCAGTTTTCTCATGAACAAAACGTAATATATCAACATATTTTGTAAGTGTACAAGTTGAACCAACATATCGAATCCTAATCAGCAGAGGTACCATTTTTGCACAAACTACTGAGTATTTTTTTATAACTTATAGAGACTATACATATACATATTTTTTTGTAAATAGAATCCATGTGACATTTGTGAACTTCACAGCGTACAACAAATGTACACTTATAAAAAGATCAAGGAATCAAAAAGTTTCCAATGTAGCATTTCTGAGAATTAAATTATATTAAAGAATGTAATGAAGACGACCAAGGTATTGTGTAATATATGGATTATACATTATTGAGTTATTGTTTGGTTATTTCAATACGCTAAACGTGTATAACAATTGATAATAGTTCATTACGATTGGATCAAAAAAGATTCAACATCTTCTCAAACAGACATTTCATGTGCATAAATTAATACACTTTTATATATTTACCATGTTAATAAAAAATGAAAATAGACATTTTCAAAGCTTTGACCATCTCCAAGTAGGCAAAGCCGAAGTATTAATAAAACTTGACAGGCGGATGGAACGAATCGATTATCCAAACTTACATTGCCGTTCCTGATGATATTTAAAGTAAAGCGAGCAGAACGAGTAACGCGAGTAGAGCGACTTTCATCAGTATCAATAATGTAACTTCTTTTGAAATTAATTTATCAAACGAACGAAGCCAGACGGTGGTCCAGGGGCAAAATTGACCGGTGGGATTGGCGGCCGAAGGCCGCCTCGTCAAAGTCCCTAGTATATTTTTGCATTTCAATAATTGTTTCTTTAATTTACTTATCATTTAAACTCTCAATTCATTATTTCTAGTCGTTACGAACGGTTACATAAGTTTCTCTATACGAACGTTTTAGACAATTACGATGTTCAGCTACTGTTCCCAGTATATTAGTTTGAAAATTAGGTAATATCTTCAATACTGTACAATTGCTTCAGCTATTAATATATAGTTTGTGTTACAAAAGTGTACAACTGGAAATATTTTTTTTTTACAAAATCGTTAAGTATTTTCATAAGAACATTCGTGTATATTACAAATCCGTAGAATTCTAGTCTTAAAATTTATCCGTATATGTAATATCTTTTTAAAAGTATGATCAGTTTTACCTTTTCAACATCGAATCTACGTCAAAATAGATGACGACGAGACCTAATTATAGTTGCATTGTTTGTAAACAAAAGAGACATAACATAGCTGTACCCAATAAACGCAAATAATTCTGACGATGACATTGATTCTCAAATCACAAACATAAACAATTCTCCAGCTGTCGAAAATGATAACAGTGCCTTTCAATAAAGAAGTCCGCTTAGATCATATAGTTGTTTGTAGTGAGTCCGAAAATGGCCAGCTTTCGCACAATATCACTCAATTAAAGCTGCGGACTTACATGGGATGTCTAAATATGTATGAATAATCCCTGGTAGAAATTGCCCTTGATTGCCTTTGATTTTCCATACAAGGCCTCTCTCAGCCTTAGATTTAGCATTACATCAAGGTCCATTTCTACCTATAGGGATGGAGGACCAGAATCACACGTACTTTGGACGATCAAGGTACGTCCATTGTACGTCCATTATACGTACACAATAGACGTCGGATGGACGCACATGTGTCGACTGCCGTGAACTCCAGTCCAATAAAAAAAATAAAATAACATAATAATAAAGACGGATCGAGATTAATACTTATCAGACTAGGTTAGATTATGATTTAAAGAGGATCTAATTTTGAGTTTGATCAAATGTTCGTCGCCTTCAAGATTTTGATCAGGTAAATACATACCTATTATAATTACTAAAAAAATAGTTTGAATTTAAAAACAAATCAGAATTCAATTGTCGAAAAATATTAAATCCTGATTTCCTTTAAAAAACTAATCTTATTTTTTTTTTACTTTTAGACTCACATCTTCTTTCGCTCGAATTGAATAAAATTATAATTTTTTTACCAAAGGATAATGTCTTTCTGACTCGGATACTCCATCTAGTTGAGGAAATAGAGGACAAAAAATGTAATTAACCCAATCAATCGTAATGGCTGCAACGTTTACAAAAAAATCTCAAGATCACCTTCTGTAATGTCAGAATCAATGTAAACAAAATTCAAGAATTTTTCGACAATTGTCGCCAACTTTAATGTTTCCATCATTGTTGAATCTTGGCTGCACGATGAAGTGCTAAAGAACAAATGTATAAAATGGTCCATTATCAAGCTGCCAAGAATCACCGGGACACGGATAAAGTATAACAGCCAGTGATTAATAAATTATGTCCGTTGCGGATTCCTCCAATTTACCAGGTCACATACCCTGGTAGAAATGAAAACATTTCTTAGCCAATTCTTAGACAGTTCAGATATTTACCATGTTAAAAGTATAGGAGAAATGGATAGTGTAAGAAAAAAGGGTAATCGCAATCCTTTTTTAAATACGCAATCTATTACGATTTTTATATGTATTATTCTTTGTAGTGAGAAACACACTCTAAATGAGTGGAATTTCACTCTTATCGAGTGAACTTTCATTCTAATTCGAGTGAAGATTCATTTTGGTCATATAATATAAACTATAACTCGAATTTTTTACTGAATTTTCACTCGGATTGCAATTAAAGTACCCTCCATGAGAGTGAAATTACACTCCTTAGAGTGGTGACTCACTCCAAGTGAAATTTCTCGGTTTTCATTAAGAAAAGAGTGTGTTTTCACTCCAAGAAATTTGAAGAGTAAGGTCTGTTGTATCATTCTTATATTCGACATTTATTTCATGCAATGATATTTATTATTAATTGATGTTATTATTACTTATCATTAATACTTTGACCCATATATATAACGTAGGTTAGATCAACGCAGTGAATTTGATCTCTCAAACAAAAAAAAAAAAAATGGTTTCAGAATTCTATATAAATAAAAACCCAACGAGCGTTCGTCACATTAACCTTAACTTGTACTTGTGCAAAATATTTGAGATATTGCTAAAATATAATTTCAATGCAATTAGGCTTTAAAAAGCGAACAAGACTATCATAAATAAGACCACACCATATAAGACTACCCATAAAAGAATTTACGAATCGAGAAATTCTTCTGATAAAGTTAAGGTTTACCATCATCTACAAAAGTTGTCCGATCTTATAGCACTTCTGAGGACAACTACAACAGTATGAAATAATTCAATTTATCATTTCAGAACGAATTATCAGCACCTCGTCTATTGACGAGGAAACCACATTAGTTCATAAAGGTGTGTCGCAGGGTGGAGTTTTAAAGTACTTTACGTTATTTACGTACCTCACATATGCGGAAATTTCTGAAAATGGTCTGAATTGGAGTAAATTCTGTTGATGATATTGCATTAGAACCTTTATTTCAAGAGAGCGTCTGTATAAACTCTTCTAAGTATATCATTATAAAAAATGTAATTATCCATTGTATAAATCTGTTGTAAAATCATATTGGTAATTTTACAAAGAATTTTTTAATGCATTATTAAAAAGTATAGAAGTTGAGACGAAGCTACAGAAGATATCCATCACGCAAGAATATAGAAAACAATTCAGTGTTCAGAGTAAAGCCATCAAAGTGTACATTTAATGATTATATCCAATAACAGTGCATAACAGTGAAGTGTCGGACTTTTTTCCCCGTTCGCATTTTCCTTCGATTTTTTGTATTTATTACCTTGACCCTTAAACAAAAAACAAACGTAACCTTATACTTATGACATTGTTGCCAGTTTTCACGTTAAGTTTGCCAATTAAGATTTTTTTTTTCTAAAAAAGCCACAATTTTTGAAATGATTGCTGACTGTAATCATTCAATCATAATTAACATTTTATATAAATTTCCGTCTCTTAAGCATTTTGTCCTCGAGCCGTTTAAAAAAGCAAGCAACACTACCTAGAACAAGGACATTTATCTTAGAGTGTACAGTAACACGCAATACATTCCAAATGACGCTGTATATTTTTGCAAAAGCGTGCTGACGAATAAAGCGAACATGATAGAACAAGTTTCTAACTTTAGCTGCAAGTGGTGCGCGTTATCGTTCTATTTAAATTTTCGCATATTGGTCGCATTAGTTACTTATCGCAAAAAGAAAAACGACTGTTCGATAAAATTACTGACAATGCGGAAAAACCAACGACTCCATCTTTGCACGCGATTCGCATACAAATACAAATCCGTCACGACTTTTTGTCGTGTTGTAATTATTTACCTGTTACAACATTCTTTAGTGTCCAGGTATTTTTTTTCTTACGCGAGGCGAAACAATCATTTTGATTACAAGAGAATTAACGAAAAATGCGACAAATTGTCAAAAAATAAAAACAATCGATCAATAAATAAAAATGGTTCCAAATGACAAAAACGATTATTATTGAAGGAATTGAATGTATAAACTATGTCTTCATCGATAATGTCTGTTCTTATCTTAATCATATTGCATTTTATCTTAATAATTCTAATGTAAAATATATGTACATTGAAAACTAGTCACATCCGGGGGACATTATAATTTTTTGAACTTTTACTTGTAATATCGCAAAGAAAACCAACGAAATAAAAAGATTAATGTAATAAATATAAAGAAGTAGTGAGCAAAACGTGAAAACATCTGTTAATTAAGTCTTTAATTAATACAAACATTGTGTTATTCTCATATGGTTTATATATAGTTTTGTGGAAATTGTGACCATTCCAATAATATCATACTCTATTCATATATCATTTCTGAAAGAACCCAGTCAACAATCACAGAAGTTATGTCACAATTATGTAACAGTTACATCAAAATGTCCGCCTCCAAATTGTCACAGTTACATAACAGGAATAGTTA
>JAPYZR010003779.1:0-21792 GCA_030522945.1 Trichopria nigra
CGGTTGGGTCGCTCCGGTTATCGTACCCGCTAAGGTTCTAGTCCAAGAATTGTGGCTTCTGGCCCTCGACTGGGATGATCCACTCCCGGCAGCGATAATTGATCGATGGGACCGCTTGTACAGCGATCTTCCTTTGCTAACTAACTTAGCTATCCCTCGTTGAACCGGTCAAACTGACCAAAGCCTCTGCGAACTACACGGGTTCGCAGACGCGTCAACGTTGGCTTATGCCTCTGTCGTCTACATTCGCGTCGCACATGACGACTCTGTCAGCGTCGCACTTTTGATGTCTCACACTAAAGTTGCTCCAATCAAGCAACTAAGCATCCCACGACTCGAACTGTGTGCCGCCTTGCTGTTGACTCGACTGCTGGCTCACATCCGGAAAGTGTGACTCGCGCTCAATCGCGGTCTCATATTCCATTGGAATTTTACGCGAACGGATACCGTCCGCTTACGGCTGCGAAGTTTGTACCCGCTGTACTTTTTTATAATTTTCCTTTATTGTGTATTAAAAGTTGATGACATTCAACACCGAGTGGCTTATTAACGAACCCCTTCCCGATCCTGACCATTCTACTTCTGTCATATCTCGACAGTATTACTCTGATTTTTTATTTACCATCTCTCTCATTTTGAGACATTAAGAAAATTCTTCTTACTCTACAGTTAGACGTTTGATTAGAAATACTCCAGCGAGCATTCTGATTTGATTTTGTAACATATTTAATATATAATTTAAAGAAAAAGAGAAAAAAATAAAAATAATTTGTAATGTTTATTATTTATTTAGTTATTGAGAATAACTTTTGTACTATATTTGATCTAATCATGTAGAAGTTTATGTTTCTTGAGCCTGATACTCTTGAATGACGTTCTTAGTAGATTATGTATAAGTTGATTGGGATGATTTTGAAGTCTATTTGTGTATTTTTTATAAAAATTCTTTATTTCTTTTTTGACTTACAGACAAAGGTATTGACAAAGGTATTGACATTTGGTATTTGCAGATCATTCCCCAGTAACACCGATAGCTGTAGTGACGTTGTCGCAGCGAAAAATGGCTTCATTTTTGTCACCGCAGCTCTTTTGCAGCTATTTGGGGGGCTCAGTGTTTCTTGGGTTACGAATGATTTCATTTGTCACGAACCACGGAGCATTGACGATATTACATAGACACTTAGATTGAAATCTTTCCAAAATTTCTACATTTGAATTTGAGGTAGGCATAGTTGAATGCCTTACGTCCAGATTGGCTTAAGTATATTTTTGTATAAAAGTATTTTGTTTTTGGTAATGAGCTCTGATGTTTTTCCAATGAGCCAGTACATTTTCTTAGTTTGTAGGTCTAGTTCCTTTCGTTTAGTGAAGATATGTTTCCTCCATGTTAGTCGGCGATCTAAGTGTATTCCTAAGTATTTTACTGAGTCGCTTTGAGGTATAGTTTTATCGTTTCTACTTAGCGCAGGGCGGGTTTCCTTCTTTAATGTAAATGTTACTTGAACAGATTTACTTTCATTTTCTTTAGTTCTCCATATATTCAGCCATACTTGAAATGAGGTTAAGTAGCTTTGCATTATTTTAGATGTCATTTTTGCCTCTGTGTGTGTTGTTAATATTGCAGTATCATCTGCGAATGTTGCTGTCATTATATTTGGAGATGTTGGTATATCCGCTGTATATATTAGATATAATGTTGGTCCTATGACGCTGGCCTGGGGTACTCCAGCTTTAATTTGATGAGGTTTTGTTATATGTGAGTTTATTTTGATTTCAAAAGTTCTATCCTCAAGTTAAGATTTAAAAAGCTTTGACGAATAGCTTTTTGCCTTGTGGAAGGGACTTCACATTTCCTGATATGGAGGGGTCTTTTCATTCTTATAAATTCTTGTGCTTCCTCTTTGTTTTCGGTATTTATAAATTTTTCTGAAGAGGGTCCGCAACGGGACCGAAACGTAAATATTTATTTTTGTAGTTCGTAGACTGCCAATAAGGTATCATTTTTGATTTTACATTTAAGATCCTGAACCACCTTTTTTCGGGGCTTTCGAGAGTGCATATACAAACAGACTCTTTTTGAGTTCACTTTAGTAAGCCCTTTTCGTTTAATTTCATCCAGTTTTGATTACGATTTTTTTTTGGCGCGAATATTTAAAATCTGCGTAAAATGGTCCCCACATTTCCCAACCCGGCTGTCACGGTATCCACCGTTACCATAACCACCCCTTGTCATGACAAGTACCACGATTACAACCCCTCTCACGTGTACAACAGTTTCGCCCTCTCGTTCAGCATTGCGCAGAATTGAGCATCTCTGGATTATTGTCCTTCCTTCACGATGGATTGATTCGTCACCGAATATTATGTAAATATCTCGATTCCGAAATCGTGTGGGATCGGGAAATTGCTAGTTGCAGTAATAATCCCCCTTTCACCCTTTCGGAGGCAATGAATGATTCGGTCATAGGAAATGTCCTATGCGACCTTCTGGGCAGTATGCCCGACCCGCAAGATGCTACCCGTCGCCCCTCACCCTATAGTGCCTCCCCCATACCAGCTGATCCGTAGCTATCAACAATCCCAACGAGCGGCCCCGACCCGAATTTAGGACTGGTGTTTACTGGCGAATTTAGGACCCTCTTTCGTTTAATGAGGAATATTCCCTCCGAGACGCGACCATTCTCCCCCTGCATCCGGTGCGCCTTCGTAGAAGCCGAACAAACATACCGAAGAACCGTCTTTACGACTCCGCGCCCCCGCCTCTCGTACTAATCCCCTGCATCCTCTCAATGTGTGAAATCGATCACATATGCGCCCTTCGAGCGTACATTTTCAGCAAGTTCTTACGTTTAGTATATCTCCGCTTCAACCCTCGTGCAACAGCTCTCGTTTAGAAAATATTAATTCACGTAATCGATCCTTTATCCCAGTCAAGCATTCGAAAGGGCATATCCGCCATTGACCATTGGAGGTCACACAGCCCCCGTTTCTGGGGCGAGGAAGGTGAGGATACGGAGGGTTTCCTCACTAAACTGTTTGAGTATGGTTTAAGCCGAAAATTGGTTGAGGACGTCATCCTTCGAGCTATCCCCGAGGCATTTACTGTCACTACCCGCAGCTGGTATCGTGCTGAACGTTCGGACAACGCAACCTTGAAGCGAGTATCAAGCGGGACATAGTATTGAGGACCCAGGGTCCAGATGATCCCGTTCGAAATTGTATAGTAACCCTTCGTAGTTTATTTAGTCTGCTTTCCTCTCCTTCCTTTCCATCACGGAACAGATCGATATCTGTGTCCAGAATTTGTGTCCTGGTCTCGCCCGATACGTTGGTCGGGAATTGATTTCGAGTCTCCAGGAACTCCTGAAAATTTATCGTCCACCCCCCTCTCCCAGCTCCTGCTACCCCGTTCCCTTCCTCTATTGAACCTGTCCGCCCTGGTACTCCGGTACCACCTCCTAGCAGTGCAGTAAGGTATTTCAACTGAAAACAGTTGGGACATCTCTATCGCGAATGTACCCATCCACTTGGATATTTTTGTCACAGGTATAGCAACAATTGCCCTGTTTGCGCCGGCTGAAGGTCGAGAAACTGCTTGAATGCGAAATTAGCGTATTTAATTATTATAAGTTTAATGATTCACAGGAGAAGATGGGTGAGTGGCAGGTTCGATAAATAATATACAATTTTCGCGGAAAACAAAAACAACTTGTCTAGGCATAAAAACCCCCTCGGCATCGGGGGAAATGCCCGGGCAAGCTACGACCTTTATTTAAAAATTAACACGCCAGAAACTCTGGCGACAAATACAAAAAAATTCACACACACGCACACACTTTGAATGAGCATTCAACTAACTATATTAGAGACGTCTCTTACTATTTCGCATTCGTCGCAGGTCACAAAGTCCAGTCCAATTGTCGCAATCGCAATGGTCTATACCGCACAATCCACCGCAGCTGCACCCAAAGTCTCGTGGGAGGTCCGGGAGCGCAGAGATGGTCGACAATGACCGCGCGCGCAGCGCGCCTCGACGTCTCGAGGACCAGACGCTGTGGCCTCGGGTAACAAACGAAGAGATGCCCCGTGCTGCGCTCGCCCAGGAGCGGGTTACGTCTACACTTTGCCCGTACACGCCGCTCCTCCGCAAATAGCACTTAGAGTATTTTTCTAATAAGAACGCACGCACGCACGCACACGCACGCTATGATCGCTCTCGCACGCACTAAACACGTTCTTGAACACTTTAACGCTGTCGCACGCACTTAAACGTAAGGAACTCTTCTTAGATCTCGCCGGTTTCGCGGTCGAAAAAAGACTGAGCGCATTTCCGCGCCTTGCCGATGAAGGCCCGGGCCATTTTCCCCTCCACGGCCTCGATCGCGACCTCGTCCGATCCGACCCGACGTCCGCCCGACGGCGATAAAGCACTAACATGGCGGCTGTATCCAGTCAATATGGCGCGAACATCCCGCCCGCCTTCGTTCATTGAACGAACCAATCTCTAACATCAAATAACTAATCTGTAGTATCGTCACCTTCGAGATAGAGTGGGCCAAGTCGATTCACGTTCCGACGAAGCAAGTTGGTAGCAGTCTTCACGGTCACCACACGAACAAGACCGTCTGCGCCCGCATGTAGTTCCACAATTCGACCCAATGGCCACTTTGATGGAGGATAGCGATCATCCCTAACCCACACAAGCCTACCTATGCAAACATTTGTTGTCGGATCCCGTCACTTTTCTCTCTGCTGCAAATGTAGCAGATATTCCCAAGTCCACCGCTTCCAAAACTGGTTACGAATTCATTGGAGCAATTGAAAACGGTCCAAACGATTTTGCGGCACATGCGACACATCAGCATCCGGGAGAAGATTAGATGCACAACCAGTCAAAATATGATTCGGAGTCAACGAGTTGAGATCGTCAATGTCTGAACTCAATACGCCCATGGGCCTTGAGCTGAGACAAGCCTCGATATCAGCTAGAACCGTCGATAATTCCTCGAAAGTGAGCAAATGTTCGCCGACTGCCGTTTCAAGTGATGCTTCTCTGATTTGACACCGGCTTCACATAGTCCACCTTAGCGTGGAGCACTAGGAGGAATAAATTTCCATTCTGTCCCATCATTTACCAAGATGGAAGCAACCTCACGATAAAAGTCAGGTGCACGGTGAAACATCGCGTTTAGCTCAGTATCTGCACCATGGAAAGTACTGGCATTATCGCTCCACAGTCTACGGCCGATACCGCACCTACCCACAAATCGACGATAGGAATTAATAAATGTAGCTGTTGTGAGATCGCTAACAGCTTCCAGATGAATTGCTCGCATAGAAAAACAAACGAAAACCACTATGTATCCTTGTATGATCGGTTACGGCGACCCTTCGACATGCGAATCTGGATAGGACCCGCATAATCAACCCGTGTTACTGAAAATAGCCGTCACGAGTGCACCCGATCCTCAGGTAAATCTCCCATCAATTGATGAGCATGCTGGGGTTTCACCCGCTGGCAAGTAACACACGAACGAATCGACGTTTTCACCAATTTAGTTCGTCCTAAAATCCAAACCTGCTCCATCAGAATGCTGGATGTTAATGTAGGACCTCCGTGCAAGCAGAGTTTATGTGCGGAACGAACGAATAAGAGACTTAAGGCGGAACGTTGAGCTAGGATAGGAGGATGTTTTCTATCGAAGGAAAGTTTCGAATGCGAAAGTCGACCGCCTACTCGTAAACTACCATCCTGGCCAACAAACGGGTTTTTAATGTAATGAGCCGATGCCGCTTGGGTAACCGTTTTCCTGATTTAAGAACGTCAATCTCGGTCCCGCAACTGCTCGCCTGCGACAATCGGATAACTATACAACGAGCCTCAGCCAACTTAGAGGATGTAATAAACGAAGGAAGAGGCTCTCGACCATCCCCTCGTCTACGCAACCTCTCAAGTGGACGCCTGCAAAGTGCGACAATGCGGATTAAGCGAGTTAACGTCGAGAATTTAGTCGAAAGTTCGAGTTCCGAACTCAACCTCTGGGTATGGAGTGCTCGCCGGTTCACTGTCATCTGCGACCATTGATCTGGTGTCAGGGATAGCCAATGAGGCCCATGCCACCATAACAGAGTCTCTGATAGTTGCAAAGGATCTACACCTCGCGTTGCCAAATCAGCCGGATTCTGCGCAGAAGGAACATGCGCCCATGTGGCCGACGGCAGCTCGGTCTGAATGTACGACACCCTATTTGCGACGAATGTCTTCCAACTACACGGGTGCTTTCTTAACCAAGTGAGCACGATTTCGCTATCAGGCCACGCGTGAACCGCAGACGACTTTAGTAGATCTAGTTTTCTACATGACATATTAGCTTTACAAGAAGAGCAGCGCCGCAAAGCTCTAAATTAGGAATACTAATTGTCTTGACAGGAGCTACTCTCGTTTTAGCAGCTAACAACGAAACACTGAATCGACCGTCACCTTTATCACAACGCAGATAAACTACAGCGGCATACGCTCTAGATGAATCATCAGAAAAGCCATGGACTTCGTATGAACGCGATTCGGTAACACCTAGCCATCGATCAATTGATAACGACGTTAAGCTTAACAATGACTTACAATAGGAATTTCAACGCTCACGAGTGTCTGGTGGCAACTAAGAGTCCCACTCACACTTCAAGATCCAAAGGCCTTGCATTAAGATTTTCGCCGTTACCATAATCGGAGAAAGCCACCCCAGAGGATGAAACAATCGCGCGATGTTTGAAAGAATGGTGCGCTTTGTCGAAGCTGCCGACATTTCTGCAATATCGGAAACATGAAACCTAAATTTATCCTGAACGGGATTCCAATGAACTCCGAGAGTTTTAACGGATTTATCCTCGTCAATCCGTTTCACCGAACTCAATGGGGTTTCTGCAGGAAGAAGCCCCGGATGATTTGCAGTCCACTTATCGAGAGAAATACCTGTCACACCTAAAAGTTCAGTAAGTTGAGTCCATATCTGCATTGCTGAGTCAAGGTCATCCGCTCCAGCGAAAGTATCGTCAACATACGTTTCGGACTTGAGACATTTTGCTCCAAGCGGAAACCACGCACCCTCATCCTCCACCAACTGCAAAAGTGTACGAATAGCAAGAAACGAAGCGCAAGCTGTTCCATAACTGACAGTAGTCAAACGATAATCGATCGCCCTGGTGTCAGGAGAGGGAGCCCACACGATTCGTTGCAGATCTTGGTCTACACGATGCACTCCAATCTGCCTGAACATTTTGACAATATCAGCTGTAAACGCGAAGCACCATCAAAAACGACTCTCGTTTTCGGCACGGGTAGCGAGGTATTCACCACCGCGAAATGCGGCAAATACCACGCATCCCCCTTCTTAATCTCCGAATCCTGGATTTGCGTCATATGCCCTAATCTCTCATGCTCGCTCATGAACTCCCGGTATGCCTTAGCTAGCATATCATTCCGCGATAACCGACGATGTAAACTAGATAAAGAACCAAGAGCCATTTGCCTAGTCTCAGTTCCAAGAGCAGGCAGTCCCGGTGTTATGGGAAGCCGCACTACGTATCTACCCTCCGAATTACGATCATGACTTTCTCTAAACAGTCTCGCAATCCTCCTCTTCGGCCGTTAACTGTTGAGTTGACAACAGTAACTCCTCGAGTTCCCAGAAACATTGCAGGGCTTGTTCCAGATTAGGCTCTACAGCGCAGTGCAAAACCAGCTTAATTTTGCTATAAGAAGACTGCTCCGCCCGCCGTGAAGGCTCCACCCGCAATGCACCCGAAATTATCCACCCGAAATCAGTATTCTGAGCCATTATCTGCGAAGTAGGGAAGCGTCTCACGTCTCACATCACCTCTTAGGATAAGATCAATCTTATTTGAATGAAAGAATTGAGGATCTGCCAAGGTAAGCCCTACGAATTGATCTAGATCAATATTAGTGATGGGTTCACTTGGTATTTGCAACGTAAGACGAGGAAGAATGAGAGCATCCAATTTAAGCTCGAAACTATAATCTAAACTGGACCTCAGCAAGAACGACGTTCTCGAACGCGCAGTGCCCGTGGCACTGGCACCAAGCCCAGACAATGTCACCCACGCACGCTTCTTGGTAAGACCCAAGAGCTGAACGAGGGATTCCGATACAAGCGAGGCTTCGGATCCTTGGTCTAACAGAGCTCGAACATAAGTGCTGTCACCGCCAGGACCCAGTACCCGCACTTGAGCTGTAGCTAAGATTACCTTTCCTTGGTCTAACAGAGCTCGAACATAAGTGCTGTCACCGCCAGGACCCAGTACCCGCACTTGAGCTGTAGCTAAGATTACCTTTCACGAAGAAGCCAGAAAAGCAGCTGCATGCAGACTTACAACGGGAGTTGTAGGACCTGAATTTACTCTCTGAGAACCGCTGGGAGTCTGTCGCGGAACCTGGGAATTACCCCGAGTAGCGAGATGAAGAAGCGAATGGTGTTTATTTCAACAACCCTATGCGATCCGAGACAGTTGAAGCAAACCTGAAAACGCTTAATTATAGCAAGTTGTGTTAACTGTAGCTCGCTCTTGTGGATCTTTAGCTTTCAGCTGATAGCACCTAGCAAGAATGTGTGCGACATTGCAAAAGGTGCATAGAGGAGTCCCAGACGATCGAGATGTACTCGCGTGAAAAATCTTACGAGGCCCCGAGAAATGGCCAGAAGCAGGTCTCTTCTCAGCAGCAGGTTAGCGTGAAAGACAGCACTGTTACATTAAGACTATGACTAATAAATAACTCTGTTTAAGATAAAAATTAATATATAATATAAATAAAAAAAAAATAAATAAATATATAGATAATATTTAACAATTCAATTTCTGTGAATAAAAGAATTTGTATTTCTTTAACTTTCTCTTATATATGTGATAATTTCACGCCCAAGAATCTAATTCCGTAAAATCGACACATACTTGAATTAATGGGTTCCGTCCTTTCATTCGTTCAGCAGTATATGATCTTGTTACATCATAGCTGGATCGCGTAATTCTTGGATCGTAGTCGCTTATACTAGTGAGTTGAGTTGGGTAGATGTTTGTTGGTATAACCTGGCAAATGTGTAATTTCCAGACTTGAGAGTTGTGCAGGTTATCTTCTATACGGGGCTTAGCGTAGTGTACTTCTTTAACTACTTGTTCTCCTGATGCTTTTAGTTGTTAGTTGGTAGAGAAAATCTTATTTTTTAGCAATAGATATGTTGAGCAGTCTGGTGAATACCTGATCAGTTTGAAGTTATTTATTTCCACGTTTTTATGAATAAGTTCTGTTTTTATAGTCTACGTTAAAAAATAATATCTTGGCGACTTCCTCTAGCAGAGGTTCTCGTGCTTTAACCTTTTAGTTTACCCAAACAGGGTGTAATATTCTGTAGGTGCTTTATCTCTATGAGAGGTGTTATCCGTATAGTTTCTTCCCTAGCAGGGAAAGACGGTAACTAACTTCTTGTTGTGGATCGCGTCTGTTTATATAAGTCCTGTGAGGATAAGACAGCGCCAATCTAAAGGCGACCTCCCCAGGTCTCTCTCTAGGGTCTGTGCTTTTAAAGTTTCTAGAATTATATGTAGGCCATATGACGCGAATAAACACTTCCTTATTGTTTATGTTTACTTAAGTTTATGTGTTTGATATTAATGCGCGTTTGAGGGCTACCTGGCACCTTTGTACGGCCCTAGCGTCGGGTCCGGGTGCTGACGGTGCGGACAGCCCTTCATGTTTTCGTGCGTTGACTAGCGAGAGCGTCTCTCCTTGCCAGCATCGGTGCACACAATTCTACATTGTAAATAAACCGCAAATAGATTTGCGCACTTCAAAACGCCGCGGAAGGAGAATTTGAGGTGAGCTTCGTACGCATCGAACCGTTCGTTCTGTTTTTCTTCCATTTCGATTCCGAATCCAAGTCGTTCGCTCGTGCGAAGTCATATTTGCATTTCGGTTTTGTCGGTCGTTAAAATCGACACACCGCGCTTTCGCAGTTATTCGCATTTATTCGCATCCGACACCGCATATCGGTCGGCGCGACGGTTTTCGGCATAATTTTGCAAGCCTATCGGGACTCAAATTGTCGAACGAGTTGACTTCGACCTTCGTCAAATTGGTTCGAAATTCGTCGGTGTTACCCATTACGCGAATGTATGTCGCAGCGTGATTGGTCGATCACCTTGGAACTGATCCGTTCTTCGGTGCGTGCGGTGTTAATTATATGCCACGTGCAATTGTGGAACAAGTATCTTTTATTTTTGTTATATTTTGTTAAGATTTGTGTACAAGCGACGGTGGTTATTGATTAAGAAAAAATAAAGAAAAAGAAAGCACCGCAGTGTACCCTCCACACCGTGCCTCATTTTTTTGTGTCTTCCTAACTCAGTCCTCAGCTATCGGGTGAACGCGTTCCAGCATATTGAGTTGTACTCAATACAATGCTTATGTAAATAATAGGATATTATGATATACCAATAATTATTATTGGCAATTTAATTATGTACTGTACGTAGTACACTTCGATACCTCTTCGGTATTTATGTGTGCCGCTACACCATCACGGATAGAATCTTGGCAGGATTTAGTCGAGCCTCGTAGTCACTCTATAACCGGTTTCGCAGTCCCGTGACGCGCACTGTTCCAATTCCGGCGAATGCCGTTGGGGTTGACCATATGCCCCGGTCACTTTCCAAAGCCTAATTGACCGCCTCATTGATCCCGCGTGGAGCCCCACAAATTTGCGCACCTCGATGATATTATCATCTCTACGGATAATGAGCAGGACCATTTCCGGTATTTGGAAATGGTTCTGTCACGTCTTAGAGAGGCCCGATTAGAGCTAAATCTCGACAAGAGCGAATTCCTTAGGAGGGAGGTTAGCTACCTCGGATTCGTTCTAAATCGAGATGGGCTTAAGACTGATCCGGACAAGATTGCTCTCATTAAGGAGCTTCCGCCACCTACTAAGCTGAAGCAGCTTCGCCGCTTCTTGGTGGGTTGGTATTCGCGATTTCTCCACAATTTTTCACTTAATACAGCCCCCCGCGCCAAGCTGCTCACTAAAAATACCCAATGGATATGGAGAAGTGAACAGCAAGAGGCATTCGAATCCCTCCATTATTCCCTTACCAACACCCCTGTCCTAACGCGCTCTCATTTCGATGCCACCTTTACCATCCAGACGGACGCTAGCGATTTTGCGAACAGTGCTATCCTCACCCAAGAAGCCAATGGCGAAGAGCATCCGATTAGCTTCGCTAGTCGCGTCCTGACCCGAGCAGAGCGGAAGTATATGGTCACGGAGTAGGAGAAGGTCTCGCTGTGCTGTGGGCCGTAAAGAAGTACCGACCCTTTATTATATAGGGTACGCACTTCACTGTGATTATGGACCACAGTAGTTTACAGTGGCTCCGAAACCTTCGTGACTCTCATGCTCGTTTAGCCCGCTGGTCCCTGTCCATGCATACATATGATATGCAGATTCTGCATAGTAAGGGTTCCCTCCATGATGTCCCCGATGTCCTTTCTCGCATGTATGAGAGTACTGACTAGGTCCTTTGCGCTCTGGGTGATTCCGAGTACCCCTGGTACACCCAGAAAATTAGAACATTCGCGAATTCCCGTTCGACGATAGAATCTATTACTATCATCCTTATCCAATTATCGAGTCCGCCCTTAGCGATCTTAATTCATGGAAGTTAGTCATCCCATGATCGCCATTTATCGCTCGGATAACTGTTCAATGAACGTTAATTAATGGTGATCAATTTTATTGTACGTACTTCGATATGTACAAGGTGCAAATGTTTGCTAATATACTATATAATTAAGGTTATTATATATTGTGACCGAGCTATGATGATGATATGCCAACCCGTATCGGTCCGCTAAGGGAAAATTGGAGCACAGAAAATAAAAAAAAAACTAAAAGTTAATAAAATTAAGGATAATTTATTACAATCAAAAAATTGGGTGGGGAATCGCAAAATTTAGTGTGCATACTTACGCAAAAATACAGAAATGGAGGTCACCGGAATACCTTGCTTTACAAAACTGTTCCACACTCTTTGGCTTCTAATATAATTTTTCTTCTAATAACGAGCTCGATGCTTCCGATGGCTTCGTTTTGGTGACCGCAGCTCTTTTGCAGCTATTTGGGGGGCTCAGTGTTTCTTGGGAACGCAAACAACAACAATGAATTTTGAGTCATTATCGTAAGCGCGGCTCAGACCGTTTGTTAGATAAGCGTCTATATAAATGCTGGCCTTGGACTACGCTTACGAAAAGGACACGGAAACGTAAACAAAACATTCGAAAATATGAAAGAATTAACCAGTGTAGGCTTTCGATGTTTTTCGCGTTCTTTCGCGAAAGTTACCGATTCGAATCGGTACATACATTTAATATATAATATGATTCCCGAATCTTCCTCTTTTATGCACTATTCATATTAGGGACCAGGAGGCTTGATTATGGACGGGATTTATCTCTCTGAGTTGGAAGGCAGCGGTGGGAAATATAACAATAAAATTGAATATAATTTATTTTATTATCGCCAGTTGAGAACAGCAACAACAATATTGCATAAACGACGTAAACAAAGCTCTTCCGCCGGGTTCTTGACCTGAGTTTTCATTGACTATTTTAACCGCCGTGTTACAATATTATAATTCTTTATTTTAATTTCTATATTATATTAAGGAGTAAGGAAAATAGTAATTGGTTCTCAACAATTTCCGGGATAGTATATTTTAGTGTATATTCTATTCGGCAGCGATACTTCAGTTCGTCCCGTGAATCTCTTCAAGGGGCTTATGTGAACCGCGGAACAAGCGAGTTGGACTTAAGCCATAAGACTAGACAAAAAGATCATTTGAGGAGATTCAAGCTATCAAATACTGTTACCCTCAACTCATCTCGAGAGGCACCTCACCTCCATACACCAGCATCAATTAACCACTTTAATAGCAGTGGTTGTAATGGAACAGAAACGTACGTTTTATTAATATAAAACTTTCAAACACTTACTTATTCATATACATATCAATTTATTTGTGAGACCAATGTTGATTTAAGACCGAAAAGGTCTTAAATAAATGGTTTAAAATAAATTCTAATTAAGTTTCGCATCTTTCTTTAGTACAATTTTTGTAACCATAAAAATAAAATTACACAAAAAGGACGTGATAAAGAATAATGTAAACTTACTTTCGATTTAATGTTAGTATAAATGGTTATGGTCACATATTTTTTTCTAATTTATTTAAAAGTTCAGATATATCTTTAATTTGTGTACTTTATTTATTATGTGTCTAATGTCTGATGTTTACAGAAGATATACTGCCCAACAACAACAACAACAACGCGGTAGTAGGGGATATCCAGGTCAGTCAGGATCACGAGGTTTTCGAACTGGAGCTCCTAACTGGTCCTTTGTGTTCGATCCTTCAGGACGTTTATGTTACTATTGGTCAATGGTCGTTTCCCTAGCATTTCTCTACAATTTTTGGGTCATTATCTATAGATTCGCCTTTCAAGAGATAAATGGTTAGTATATTACTAATTTAATCAAATGTGACCAAATCTGAGAAAAATAATTGTTACGGTTGTTACGGAATTTGGAAAGAGATATCGACTAGAATAGATATTCAATATTAGCATTCGATTTTCAGAATCGCAATAATTAATTTTTCAAACCACCTTCAATATTTGATATTACATTGTAACATCGATTCCATTATACGATTATAGACGGTATCTTCAAAATTGCAAATGGCAGTACCACAGATGAACTTCGTACCTTCTAAGACACGTGCAAAAAGACAATGCAAAATTACAATCAACGTGGTCATTATGTCGGGCGGTTGATCATCGTTGCGTGGGGTAACAGTTTTTGTCGATGCCCTATGGAACGAAACCGAGCATTTTACGCTGATCAGAAAGATTGCGAGTCCTTGAGATCCTTCCATACTCACTCAAACGTGCGGCAGTACGCATCACAGCTATATACGGTCAACGTTCTTTAACTGTTCCGCACAAGAGATCGACGAAATAAAATTTCTCACTCTGAACAGATCATACTATCAGTTCTCTATTTAGCCCTCGTGTATGTATATACAGGGTGGCCGATTTATCTGAAGACATTAAAATATCTCGAGAACTATGCACAGTATCAAAAAAGGTGTGGAATGAAAGTTGTTCGGCACAAAGTTGGACATCCAGTGATAATAAAATCGACCCCCTCCCCCAAACCCTGGGGGTGGGGGTGCGGTGAGTATAACAAATTTAAGTAGGAACCCCCATTTTTTACAGCAGATTGGATTCTCCAGAAAAATGTATACCAATTTGATCGACGAGTTTTTGCGTTTTGGTTCACAGATGACCCTGTAGTCGACAAAAAGCAAAAGTAAAAAATCCCTAAAATTTGAGAACGTTTCCAGAATTCACATCACATCCGATAAATAAAAGTAGACGTATTTTATTTTACAAATACTATTCAATGTTACCAATACGAAATGTTGGTTTTACTTTGATTTGATATTATTATTGTAATGTTTTGTAGTCGCCATAACGGAAAGTATCTGAGAAATAATCAGGGATTTGGTTGTGTGTCAAAAATACATTTAGCCTTACCCAGTAACAACGACGCGGACGTAGTATTTTTCTGTTCCCTTTGGGGTGCTTGTTTTACGTGATTCCCCTTGTCTCTCACACATCGGAGTGCTAGTTTTACCTGAGTCCATTTGGCTCTCACACATCAGGGTGTTTGGTTTATGTGACAACACTTCAACATATTTATTTATTCTTTCTTCATATTACTTTTCACAGGATAGTATCATATATGCCGGAATTTCTGCGCAAACAGTTCTTATGCGTTCCACCATGTTTTCACGAGTAGTTGGTACTTGTTTATAAACCTTACCTTTTAAGTAACCCCATAGGAAGAAATCCGAAGACGTTAAATCAGGCGACCTCGCAGGCAAATTAATCGGGTCACCTCTACCGATCCACCGACCATTGTAATCAGACTCTAGTTTTTCCCTTGCCGACGTGGAAAAATGTGCTGGGCAACAATCATGCTGAAACCACATTGTTCATCGAACGCCATGGCAACATCCTCAAGTAGTGGTGGTAGTTCTTGTTGTAGAAAATTTCGATATTTCGTTCCATTCAAATTACCTTCAATGAAATATGGACCAATGAGCTTATTTCCTACGATTCCACACCAAAAGTTCACCGATCAAGGACGTTGATGATTAACTTGTCGTAACCAATGGGGATTTTCTACGCTCCAATAATGCATGTTAGACCTATTGACGCCACCATGGTTCGTTAATATAGATTCATCTGCAAATAATACATTAACAAAGAAATTGTGGTTCGATTCCATTTTTTTAAGTGCCCATTCACAAAACACCACTCGGTTACGAAAATCATCGCCATGTAGTACCTGATGCAGTGACATGTGATATGGGTGAAACTTATGACGATGCAATTATTCTCTGAATACTATATCTGGAAATGCCGGAAGCGCGATGTAATTGTCGAGTGCTTACATGTGGATTTTGGTGAACATCTTCTAGTACAGCTACGTCATTAGCTTTTCCTGTAACTATTAATCCTCGCTTCCTTTTTTTAATTTTTACGCTGCCATCAGAGTGAAAGGCATTCACAACTTTGAAAAAAGAACGCGAACGTGCATTATCTGGAAACCCCTCAGCACACAACGAAACAGCATCATCAATATTCCTTCTACATTCACCATAAGTAAGAATCATTTCACCATAAGCAAGAATCAATATGCTTACCCGCAGATTTACAAAAGTTTCAAAAACTAACATATTCGTACTTCTTACATCGAACTTTCAAAACTCTGATTGTAATACAGAAGAGAAATACAACGCCATAGGTACGGAGATTGATTGCTTTGTTGGACTCGCTCTTTCCGCAGATGCGCTTTGTATAAACGAATTTCTTCTATGAGTATTTGAATACCGAAAATTGTGACAATTTTATTATTAGTCCCCACTCCCTTGGCCTCAGTAATCAGTCCCTGTTATCGCTAAATGCAACTATGTTTTGTGCCGTTGCAGGCTCGCAAATTTGGCCATTCTAGTTAAGTCGGACAAAAAATAGCGTATGCCACAGGAGAGGAGTGCGCGAATTTGCAGCTCGTGTGAGGGCCGCCTGAGCGAAGCGAGCAATTATAAGCAAACCTCACTCTCGGTGGAACCGCGCACTTTCCACCCTTGTAGCATACTAATTTTACGTAAGTGGAAGTTTTTTCGGTTAAAGAAGGTAGTGTCCAAACTCACGATACCCTTGCAGCAAATCAATTATCTGTAACAGTGGTAGTCGCAGTTCGTCACATGCCCACAGTGGCGTCGTCGAGCTGTCATCAGTTTAATTTGTCAGAAGGATAAAAGATTGATAATAGGGCTTCACGTTGAAGACTTTGAAATGATTCCCTCTCCCACACCGAGAATGTGGGGGCGGGGGATAAATTATGGGTCATTAGTGTCATTACATATCATATTTAAAAATATGAAATACGCCTACTTTAATTTTTTTTATATGATACGAATTTTCGTAAAATTCTTCATTTGTAGCGATATTGTATATTCATTTTTTATATTGAATCAAAACGCAAAAACTCGTCGATCATATTGGTGTACTTTTTCGGAAGATTATAAATCTGCTATAAAAAATGGGGGTTCTTATTTAAGTTTTGATAAGCCCCCCCCCCCCCCACCTACAGGGGGCGTGGGAGGGGATCGAGTTTATGATCACTGGATGTTCACCTTTGTGTCGAACAATTTTTATTTCAAACCTTTTCTGATTCTCGAGATATTTGAACGTCTTCAGATAAATCGGCAACTCTGTACATACGCCGGATCCAGGAATTTGTAGGTAATACGTTTAAAATAGATGCTGCCGTTTTCGAATGTGAATATACTCGGTAGAATCACGATTTCTACTGCGGATTCTACTGTCACACGCGGCAAATTCGGCGCTTATTACCTGAGTGTTCTGTTAATAATCGACACGCTGCTTCGTAATTGGCGTCAGCGTTTCGTAAATGACAATAATTCGGGCGTCGTTTCTTAAACTAGCCCACAAACAATGCAGATTCTTACTGCGCCTTAAATACCGATCGTTAATTATTGTAGAAGTATAACGATCACGAAAACATTATCACTCACAGACCAGAGGTTGATCTGCGGCAGCTGACACATTGACCTTCATGGGTAGCAACGGCCGCAATTGGATAAGTGCCGGTGTCGACTGAAGTCCTAGAAACTTTTGATACCAAGGTGAAAAGTATAACGCACATACAATCAATGGCGTTCCAATATACATCCTTACATAGAATGAAATGATCCTGTGTAAAAATGTCATCTTCTCGAGTTGATTGCTATCGGCGTGGTTTAACTCGTGTAGTAAAAAGCTTCTTGCAGTTCCATGGGAATTTTTATCGTAGATACACCAGCTGCCATGCAGAGGGTCTCAATAGAGACCGTACATTAGGCACCGGTGTTTGTTATGAATGTTTTTCTTGACTCATTTTCTATAATCCGTACGTCAATGAACGTACCTCGTCTTTCATAGACTCCTCCTCATTATATGTTTAGGCCTTATATTGGTTTACAGGCTATCGTTACTCAACCTAATGGCTGCATGGCTGTACAAATCAAAGTATCGCACGAATTATTTGAGCTCGATACTAGCCCACGGCATTTGAATTTTTCAGGGCTTTTCTTCAAATCCGAAGCGTATCGACGTTATACGCACTTTTTTAATGTTCCCCTTCCTTTTGCTTTCCCCATCGTTCTCTCCTGGTCTTTACCACGGGTCTTGTACGCAGCCTTTCGTAACATCGTTAGACATTGAATTATAGGCGTTAATAATGGGATAACTCCACAGTCCTCCAAATAACTTTTTATCATGAGTTCATAAATTGATTAATTACATCTCACGTATTTTTGTCGGATTACAGTTTTATGCGCCTGAAGTACTGATTGTTATTAGAGTAGTTCCAAAAACAAAAGGGTGTCGTTCGGAGCGTCAGTATATCTACGAGAACGGTTGGGAGTACGCATTACCGCTCTATTCGGTTACCCTTTTTTACCTGTTCCGTACAATAGATCGCGAGAAGAAAACTTCTCGCTCTCAACGATCGTACTATCGCGTCTCTGTTCAGACCTCGTATGCATATAATATTCGTACTCGCAAATAAAGTGATTGAAGACTTTCCTTTCCCTTTTCCACCTCCTGATTCAAGTTACAGTCCACTCTACTTCTTATGGAAAGAAACATTTTTAGAAATAAATAAACTGTAAATTTATTGTTTGGGTACCGGGTGCAGTTTTTCTGCGGTTTTCCTGCACCATTGCAAACCAAATGGGGTAACTTTGTATAAATAGGCCGTAGCCGTGCGAAAGTCAAATTCAAAGTTTACGCGAATCGATTTGAATAATTGAAGTTCGATTCGTCGAATGCGCGATATTTTGATTTTGTTTTAAAAAATACAAAAGTATGTTCGTGATCCTTGTCAACCAGAAAATGTTTACTGCCGTCACTACCTTCATATGCCCTTTGACCGTTACAAGAGTCGGATCGACGAAATTTCCCTTTTAAAATCTGCCAGACGAGATCCGCGTGTTCGCCGGCCGCGGACTCTACTTCGCAACATTCGTTGGTCGGTTCCTAGCATTTGTGGACAACTGTAGAAATTCCGTTAATCGTCGAGGAGATCGTCCCGGTGCCGTAATCCCTCGATAGGTAAAGGTGGTCACCTACCTGCAAGAACTTGGACCGTAGGCGAGGTCCAGAGGTCGGTATGGGACCGGAAGCAGATGGCGAGGACATCGTGTGGTATTTGAGCGTTTCAATTTCACTTCGATTTCCAATTTGATGTTTCTCATTTATCTTGGAAATTTGACTCAAACCCTCGGTCGGCCACGCGGGTTTCGGGATAATTCTGAATTTGAAATTGCATTTCGGTTTTGATTTTAATAAAGAAATGGACTTACAGATAAATAAATTATCGGTTGTTATTTTGCGCCTTCGTCTGAATGCTAAACATTTTGGTGCCGAAACCCGGGAATAATTCTCTCTTTTTTATTTTATTGTATATATAAAAAAGGAAGGCGCGCTTCGTTACGTGATTTCTGAAATTCTTACGTTTACAGAAGTTGCCACCAACATTGTTGGGATGGATAAGCCTACTTCGACGTTGATACTCGGTCGATCCTCGACACGTATGTCGGAGGGGATTGATCAAGTGGCAAGGACGAAAAAGCGAAGAAGAGCGAGAAAAGTAAATCGACGTTCTACTTCGAGACATGACCAGGCATCGGGAAACATTGGTCAACCCAACACCACCAACGCTTCAACTGAGGTCGATGCGGAATATTTATAATCGACTGGTCAGGCAATCCAGACAGCTCCTACAGATCGAATCAGCGGAGGATTTCGAACACCACCCAGACCCACGTCATCGAGACATGCATAATCTGCGTCAATTAACCTCGAAAATGTCGAGGTTCAGGTGCGTCAAAATGTGCCGACGAACGTCAACAAAGGTAACCGGAATAGCGTTGATGCGCGCGAACGGTCGTCAGAACACATTAACCTATCCGATGATCATGATAATCAATCGAAATGTCACGAAACTGAATCATATTTCGCGGGATGCAGAGCGAGAACCGCGAAATTTTTCAAACAAAAATGATTCACATCGTTTGGTGAATAGAATGATTGCGACTCCTTTGCCAAAATTTAATGGGATCTCCGCGGATTGGTTATCTTTTAAACAAGCGTATGAGCTATCCACAGGATTAGGAAATTATAAGGATCTGGAAAATATAGCGCGATCGCAGGGTTCGCTAATCGGTGATGCGAAGGCAGCAATTGGATGTCTAATGATTGGAACTTGTAAAGCAAAAGATATTATGCGTTTATTATCGGTGCGTTTCGAAAATTCTCAGTCGGTCATTGAAAATATTATTCGGAATATTATTAGGTTATTTACACAATATAGAACTTGTACGTGAACTCATAAGTAAAATTCCGTCATCGCTGAAATGCGGCTTTAACCGGTAATTACAAGACCTTGACGAATCAGATTCGTTTTTCTGGGTAATTTTCTTTATGCAGAAGCAGCATTGTCATATTTAGCGGGATTAAATTAAACGTGTATATCTCGAGATGACAATCGTAAACATCGTGATGAAATTCAGACCTCGCGGCGAAGTGCTCCCGATCAATAAACACGGAAGACCGACACACGCCGTATATGCTACAGCTATTCGCAAAAATTCCGATCTAGATAATTATATACTTGAAGATGCTCGCTTTCAATCTCAATGGGACAATTGTACGTATTGTGGTCGAAAGGACCTCCTATTGTTAGATTGTAGATCTTTTACGGACATTTCCGTCGATGACCGTTGGAAAAGAGACATCGATTCTTCGATCTTACCCATTTCCAACGGAATCGACGGAAATGTCCGTAAAAGATCAATTCTACGTATTGTGGTCAAAATGACCTCCTATTGTTAGATTGTAGATCTTTTAAGGACATTTCCGTCGATGACCGTTAGAAAAGAAACATCGATTCTTCGATCTTACCCATTTCCGACGGAATCGACGGAAATGTCCATAAAAGATCTACAATCTAACAATAGCTGGTCCTTTCCACCACAATACGTACAATTGGCTCCTTGCGATTGAACGGGTAAGATCGGAGAATCGATGTTTTTGTTGCTTTTCGGATTTAACTTTATCGTTTTACTGTCGGAATGTCATGTAAAACGATTTTGCGGTTTTAATAATTGCAAACTTTTTCATCACCCTAATTTATATTTAATTTAATTAAATTTAATTATAAAACCGCGAGATATTGGCGAAACAAAAAGATTCGAAAGAACAAAATTTGATACGCGTATTCGGCAAGAAAATAGATCGTTCACTAATAATCGATCTAGAAATGCCAGGAATGGTAACATACAAGCGCATACAAATAGAATATCTTTATGACTAAAATCAGGGCGCGTCTTATTAATGATCTTCGCGGTAATGCTATATGGTCCGAGGTCCAGTGTTAGAACCTTTGCGTTGCTTGATGAAGGATTGACAATCACACTAATCGATGAAGGTTACGCGTCGGTTAGGTGCGCGAGGTGTTCGTGTAAAATTATCGTTAAAAGATATTTCCGAAAGCGATTCTTTGGAGAAAAAAAGCAAAAGGGTATCGATTTCAATATCAGGAACATCGGTAGTGTATCATCTATCAGGTGTTCATATAATTTACGATTTCGAACTGCCAACACAATCAATCAGTGCAGAATATATAAATAAATTTTAACACATTCGCAATGTCGTTGTAAAACCTTACGATGATGCTAAACCTATGATTCTAATTGGATAGGATAACGCGAATGTAATAGTGTCTCTAGATTTACGTAGTGTAGGTGGCAGCTTACCGTTAGTTTCTAATCCGACTTTAGGCTGGACAATACATGGTAGCGATTAAAAAAAAGTATATCCGAAAAGACAATATACTCTTTGCGCCATACAAACGTGCGAAACAAGCGAAGTAAACGTGCAGGATGATAATTTACACTATTTTGTTAATGACTATTTTCGAATAGATGCGTTAGATATATAGCATTTTCAGTAACTACACCGTGCCGAAATTTGCATCGCGAGCGTGCAGAATTGGCACGGTGCACGTGTTCAGGCCTGTCGATTTCTGCGCG
>JAPYZR010003780.1:0-13536 GCA_030522945.1 Trichopria nigra
GAAGTCCACTTGCTTGCAAAAAAAGAGCACTTCTGCGTCGTGCTCCAAAAAACTAGGTCGCGCTCCGAAATAAATAGTTTGAGAAAATTAGAGTCGTCGTCGGCATATACAAATAAACTTATTGTTTTAAATAATAAAACGTGAGTTACTCTTTATTCTGCCCGGTCGTCTACAATTGCAGAAGTTAAAAAAGATGGTATCGATTTTTCTCTTGAAAAAGTAATTTTTTACAAGGCTTGCCATTTCTTCAAAATTCAAAAGTATAGTTCCGTTTAAAGTACGTTAAATAAAATTATAGGTCTTAAGAGAATTTAGGTTATTCTTACTACAAGATTATATAATAAAACAATCTTATATTATGTTTAGTCATCGACTATTTTTTTTTGTTTTTTTTTGTTTTTTTTTTCGTTTTGTTTTTTTTAATAAGATTTATCTTGAAAATATAATGAAAAATTAACAGAAAACAGTAAAAATAACCTTTTTCATATTTTGAGCGATGAGTAAATCTGTAAGTTTTTTTTTTAACCGTTATATTTAAATTTCCACTGGTTAATTATAAGTTCTTACGCGTAATTATAGAAATGGCTATAAAAGAAATCTTATCGCTCTTTTTTTCAGTATTTTAATAAAATAAATATTTAAACTCCATCCAAAAGGTACATTCCGGCAGATGATTTGACCAACATGAATATACATATGAAATAGTATATATATACATATATTAACATTTTTATTTCAAAATTTTGTTTTGACGCTTCAATCTACTTTCATTTATGTACTGAAATATATCTACTTTTGAGTACCTGCCAGAACGGAAAGAAATGTGTATATATATATATATATATATATATAATCAATTGAATACTTCAATAGTGAGTAATTTTATTATGTTGATTATATATATACACACACATATATATATATATATATATATATATGATGCATTCCATACCAAATCGAACGCGCCAATATTTTCAAATTTTTCATATCATTTATTCCCAAACAGCACATCTGATTCAAGATGTCCTCATGGTGTCCCTCAGGACGTCCAAATGTCCGCTTTTCTTATATCCTCTCACTGTCCTCAGGACATCATTAGGTCGGAGGATATCGTAAGGATTTTGAGAGGGTGAACAAAGCGGACGTTTGGACGTCCTGAGGAACTCCTGAGGACATCCTAAGTCAGATGTTGACGTTTGGGTTATTGAGACTCGATGAATAAGTTGCAAACGATTTACAAACATTTTCTAAAGATTATGTATCAGTTAAGTTGATGCAATATTTAGTTATAATAATTATAATGAATAAAGACAGCCCCTCTGAAGAGGACATATATATAAAATAAATACGTCGACACGTAAAAATAAAATAATGGATTACTTTTCTATTTAACTTCAAAATATCCTATACATTTTGAAGTTCTATAAGAAACTCAAAATGGATTTCTTTCCTCTTTATTAATTCCATTTTTTTTTTCAATTCAATTGCATCAGAAATGATTCCAATGATCAACAATTTTCCGATCCTTTTCCATTTACATATTCTGAATGCCTTTGCGGATTCGGAAAAGAAACGGAAAGAAATATGGAACGAAACGGAAAGAAATGGAACGACACGGAAAGAAATGGAACGAAACGGAAAAAAATGGAACAAAATGGAAAGAAAAACATGGTTGGGCGAATGAACGCAGGTACATACATATATGTAAAAATATAAACTTGATGAAATTATTAAGAAAAAATACTCGAAACTGGATCGTAATTATTTTACAACAAATATATATAATCTCATCGGAGAAAAAAATAAACTGTTTTCAATATTATTGTTATTTGTAGGCATTTGAAAATATTTACATCAGTGTGTTTATGCATCTAAGAAAAGCTCATTTCGTTAAATTGCCTTATTGCGACATCTGTTGAATTCATTCAACTTTAATTTGCCGCCCATCAATGCGACGTATTCACGACAATGACGACCTTTGCTCGGTCGATAAAGCAGATCGGAGTACATTATATTTACGCACATTGTCGTACGGTCGTACGTGCAAATACTCAGCGCTCCAATGTCTGTCAGGTGTCGGCTGTCGGGTCAGTCGGGTGCAGTCGGGTGATTCATCTTTATGATTCCATAATGCATCAAATTATTTGCATAATGAAGCCTATTATTTCGGTTTCTATTTAGAATTGGTAAAAGATTCATTATTTCGCAACGTTATTCAAACTGAACGTTCTCATAATTCATAGTTACTTGCTATAAAACGGACGTTTCTGTTAATTTTTTCTCATAAATTAAATTTAGTTTATTTTTAACCCTTCTGTTTAATTCTTCATTCATAATTTGCTGAATTTTTTTGTTTTTTTGCAGTAACAGGTCATTGTGATTTATGTGATATATGATACATATCGTATTCTTTTATTCATTCATTGTATCGCATTAGGCAATAACAAATTTTTTCTACAATAAGCATTGTTTGACTTTCTATCACAGTTCACTGGAGATATTTTGAAATATATGTACGACATGGGTACGAAAACTTGTGATACCAGCTTATGCTTATGAATAATTGACTCTAATGGAATGATGAATATTTTTACAATAAGATGCGTGTGATGATAATTATTATAAAGGTAAGATAATATAATAATAACGCAAAGGTGACGAAGAATTTTATTTAAACATATGTCTTTTTATAGGTTTTTTGACTATTTTCTCTACTTCAATAAACACTTTAAAAGCTCCTAGTCATGGAAGCGTTCAAAGGTGAAGAAGACACTATAGACAGTTTGTATCTTGCACTGGTACAATGTTTCGCAATTATTTTATGCGGGTAAGTTAAAAAAATTACTGCTTGTTTTTCGTTATATTAATATAATCGTTTCTTCTTATATCTTTTTAGATACATTGCTGGAAGACTGAATGTCATAAGCCGGCCAGAGGCTAATGGCTTAAATACTTTTGTAGGAACATTTTCTTTGCCAGCTCTTATCTTTCTCTCATTGGCAAAATTAGATTTTGTGAGGGTGAACTGGAAATTTTTACTAGCTGTATTAATTGCCAAGAGTTTAATTTTTATTGCGGTCCTCATAGTTTCCCTGATAAGTACAAAACCTTGTAATTCTGGTCGTTCTGCTCTGTTTGCCATTTTTACCACGCAGAGCAATGACTTTGCAATTGGATATCCCATGCGTAAGTAAAAGATGACTATTAAAAATTTACCATGTATAAAATTTAATATTATATTATTATTTAATATTATTTTCAGTTAATGCATTGTACGGCGCAACACATCCTGAATATTCTGCCTATCTGTATTTAATGGCTCCGATTTCTTTGGCGATTCTCAACCCCATTGGTTTTATTCTGCTAGAGATTGAGAAAAGCAAGAGGAATGATGAACAGACAGAACGGCTCCAGATGTTCAAAGCTGTCGTCAAAGGTGTTGCTTTGAATCCAGTGCTTTTAATGACAATATTAGGAATCATTGGAAACTTGATTTTCAAACATAATATACCTCCGATTATCGAATCAATTCTGAGTGTTTTTGGAAATGCCTTCTCAGCCAGTGCTCTCTTTTTACTTGGACTAATGATGGTTGGCAAAGTCCATAAACTTAAAGGTCCTGCTTTGGTAATTCCAGGAATTTTAATCTCGATAAAACTTTTGGTGCTGCCGTTGGTAATACGTCAGTCTATAATTTTACTTCATGCTGGAGAAAACTCAACGGAAACTTCAGACTTGAGCACATTTGGATTTCTATATGGCACAATTCCGACGGCTCCAGCACTTTTTATCTTCACACTTCGATACAATATTGACATTGATTTGATAGCGTCAGCAATGGTCGTTTGCACTTTTTTGTCTGCTCCACTCATGTTTATCTCTGCAAAACTGATTACTGCAGTGAGCAATGGAATTACGCCAGCAAACTACGCTCGTGAATTAAAAAGCTTTTCATTGGATACTAGCGCTGCATCAGTCGCTGCTTGTCTCTGGTTGATTATTTGTTTCATTGTACTCAACCGGAAGAGGTTTAAAAGTATTACTCACCAATGCACTATATGCTTAATTCTTGCTCAGGTAAGGCATTTCTATGATTTTTTATTACTTATTGTAATATTGATTCAAATCTAAATTTTATAATAACTAAAAAAATTCCCACAACCTATTATTAATATTGGTTTTATTTAATCAATTAAAAATTTATTTTCCATATTAATTTTGAGTTACTGAAGTTAATTTACGCATGAAATTAAATGATAATAAACAAATTTCATTTGAAAATCATTAATTTTGTAATTATGTCAGCTTGCAACTGGAGTCGGAGTTATAATATGGACAAAAATTGACACATCTCAAGTTGGTACATTTATTTGGTATCTTCAGTTCATTTTAATTACTGCTGGGATTTACGCCAGTCGTCTGTGGACCGCAGCGATAGCAGCAACTTTACTTTTCTTGAGTTCACAGACTCTCGGATTCGTAACGAAATTGCAGAAATGGTTTTATATCGTAGGATGGGGGTGAGATAAAACGATTACCATAAACCTCAGTATTTATTTGTGTCATTTATCATTAATTCAATAATATTTTCGTTTAGGCTACCGTTTGCAATTGTTGGTACAATGTGTACAATATTAACTCCAAAAGCACCACTGGAAGATGACCTCAAAAATCCAAATTTTCAATTTGGTAGAATTCAGGTGGCCTTGTCGATACTTCTACTAGTCTTTTGTTTTGTTGGTAAGTTTTCAACAATATCGGTTGATTATTATTTTTTGAGTTTTGTAAATGCATTTATTTAATCATCTGCTCGTTTATTCATTGATGCATTTATCCAAGTTTATATATCTTTATAAATAAATTTGTATTCGATTATATAGTGACCTTAGGATGTTTGGTGCTGCGACAGAGATATCAACGCAGAAATTCATTAGCATATCCGTCATTGATACCGCCACCAGTAAATACGTTCAGAGTGAATAGAACTGTCGTTGATGTGGAAGACCTTGTATCACCAGCAACTAGTATATCAGGGTATGTGAACAAACGTAGATTACATGCCAAATATAAACAAAAAATTATTGATTGCATGGTACATGTCTCATAAATGAACATACTTCCATGATCTATGTTTTCTTTATTTACTTTATTTTTATTCCTTCGTTTATTCTGTAAAGTTTTAATGCTCTATATAAGTTTGTGTTTAAATTCCGTTTTACAGAGCAACTCTCAATAACGATTGTGGCCCTGGTTTGTGCGATCAAGAATGTGCGCAAGAATGCGACCAAGAATGTAACGAAGATAATGAAAATGAAACACTTGAGACCGAGGACCCTCAAATTCTTCGACATTTAGTTTTTCTCATACTTCTACTATGTTCCATGTTTACAGTAAGGATACATTTTTAAATTAAAAACAAAATATTCTTTAGTATATACTAAATATATTATCAATTTACGAAATGCTCCAATCAGCAGAATTGCGCAGAAATTGAAAACACTTCATTACGAAAGCATCGTTGATTATTCAATAGCTCATCATTAATTATTGAATAGCTGACAGTGAATTGTCCCTATTAATAGAATTAAGGTGACATTACGTAGCCTGATCACGTAGTTAATTATTTAAAATAATCTAGTTATGAAATGCTACAATCTAAAATATTTAATATATAGCAATGTCACGTCATTAATGTTAGTTTCACTTATGCAGTAATTTAATATTTGTATTGAGTTTAAAATAAGAACTTTATTTAATAGTATATAAATAATATGCACAAATTATTTTAATAGGGTCTCGCTTTATCTGTGGGAACATTAATAATGGAACAGATGACCGGTGTTTATACGGAAATGGCGTTTCTCGATGCAGCTTTAGGTTTTGGCCAATCGCTCATTGCTTTCGCTATCTTTGGACTAGATCCAGGGTTAGGAAAAGTAGGCTGTTGGCTTCGGAAAAAATTGATGGAATGGAGAATTGGTGAGTATTAGCGAAAGTTAAAAATTGGAATTATAATTTATGTCATTATGTTTTATAAATTATTATCAATATTTTATAAAATATATAAAATGGTTATATTGTAATTTTTTTTATCATTGTAGAAAGAGAACTTCAGCTTCCAGACGAGGATTCTCTAAGTCCAGAAATAAAAGCCATTCGAGATCAGTTCCGACAATGTCACTTGGCCAAATGCCAAGCTCGAATTGCGTGTTGCCGAAGGCGTCTTTTACGAGTCTACAAGGAAGTCTTTACTGGCCGAGATTTCGTGAATTGGTTACTGGAAGCTGGTATCGCAAGAAACCGCGAGGAAGCTGTGTGTTACGGCAAGAACCTCATCGACAGTCGAGTACTGAACCACGTAGACCGTACCGAACATTTTCACGATCGGAACCACTTGTACACTTTTCGACCCTAGGAAGATGGATGAATGTCGAGCATAAAATTGGGCAGAAAATTGCTTAACTCAATTTTATTTTTTCAATTAAAATCTGTCCGATTTTATTCTTTTCGCTCAAAGAAACCTTGAAAATTTAAGTTTTAAGAGAGAGTTGCAAGCAATTGCACAAAGAAAGTCAGCAGTATTCATCTCAGCATTAAGCTTATTCGTGGACAGCACTGACATGCGTTATTAAAATAAGTGGCTGTGATCGTTTTGCGGAAAAGAATTTGGATGCAGCCATTTCGAAATTCTTTCCGTAAAATGAAAAAGAATTGACGTCGTGCTTCCTATATACGAATGGAATGCTAGTTGGTAGCTTCAATTAATTCATCTGAAAAATGGTGTAGCATCAGGTATGCGAAACCTTGATATATTTCATTGTATTTTACTGTGACATTGATATTGGAAATTTCTTATATATTGATGATATTTGACCATTGAAATGAAATTTTTTGTTATTTGTATTATACTTTAATTATGTGTGTCATTAGAATTATTATTATTATTAAGTTTAACTTAATGATCAGTTGATAATGTCATTCGGTTTCAATTGACCTCAGGAAATGAGTACAAAATTGAACATTAAAAAGAGATTGTGATAAGAGACTGCATAATTTATTACATATATAATACTAGAGAACTTTTCATAGACAGATATATACAGAGTTCCTTACTACTTCATAGACGGCTGTATGTTTTAGTCATTGCACAATATTCTAAGTGATTTACCAATGTTCTTATAGACTCATCGATCAATCTCAATAATATGATTGAGGGACTGATTTTAGATTTTACTTGAATGTTAGTAAAGGAATGTTTGAAGAATGTACGAGGGCCAAATAAAATTTGCTTATTTTTTGCAGCTTTGCTTCAAAAGTTTTAAGCAAACGAATAGAAATTTATATATTAAGAAAGTTGTTTATGCTGTACATAATATTCTGTATAATAATAAACGCATGGCAGATAAAGTTTGTATAACCTTCAAAAACATAAGTCGTCATCAGGGTCCTCTTCGTCCAAATCGTCGTTATCGTCTGGTTGATAGATGATTTTTGACTCATAAGTTGGACTAGCTGCAATTGTGTATGGTAAAGACGTGTTATTGCGCTGTTCCATTTCTTTTTGACTGATTTCTAGACGGAACGAAGCTTGAGGCATTTCTTGCGTTTCGTTTGCAAACTTATTATCAAGCCTCAGTTTGGCAAGAGCTGACATCTTTTCAGACGTAATAATACATGTTTCAATGTCCTGTCGAACAAGTTCGGTCTGATGTATCACTCCACCACCACTTTTTCTATGAACTATTACAGCGACATAAGAAATATTTATACTGGAATCGGTATTATCGGATCTATGAAGTTTCACGTAACTGGTACCAAGTGTATCAATTCTAGGGATGTTATTTGGATCAAAGTCCCTTCTATAGATGCAAATAACTTGACATTTTCCTCGAGTAAGTTGTTCGATAAAGTGACATGCTTTCGATAAACCGATAGAGAGAGCAAGGGTGCTCAAACAGTCAACAATTATTACAGAATTTGCATCAAAGTCCAGATTTTGAAGTTGTTTGTAAGTGTCCGCCGGTTCCTCATCCACATCTGTCGTGAAGAAATCATGGATCTTCACATTATCGAGACTAAGTGATTCGAAGCGATTTCGTAGATACTGGGGGACGTTAGAGAAAAGTAAATAGTCAATAGTCCGTCCAGGGTTTTTAGCTCTGAGTTCAAGAAGCCATCCGATGATGAGATTATGAACACAGGTAGCTTCCAGACCTAGAATTCGATGAATATTTACGTAATATCGTAATGCAGTTTCTAATTTTTTATATTTATTCCCTTTAATATTTATCCATTTAAGAAAGCATATCGAACAAAGACCATTTACAAGAATATCGTTATATTTATTATTATTATTGTTAACTTTATTATTAATGCGGTATATATATTTCGTTCAAGCGAATCAAATATAACATTTCAATTTTACTTTGACTAAAATGTTTGATTTAAATGATTTAAATTCCATTCGTGACAATCGTGACATGATATGTATATATAGTATAAAATAAATGAATCATGAATGATAAACAAAAACATTCATTGTTTGCAGCAATAATGTCACGAAAGACATGAGAAAACCGAATGAAATGTAAACAATAATAACATATCGCCCCCGTTTTTTGACGTGAAAGGCATGCCTATATATATAGATATATAACAGAATCTTCAACACGTGCGAAAAGGTTATGTTTACGTCGAGATTCCAAAAGTATGTCCGTGCAACCGGTTCCATATATATGCATGTTACCTTCGTCGACGACAATGAATTTTGCGCCATCCAGAAGCGGCAAAGTCTTTATCGATGTCATGATTTACCGAAATTAATATCCGCACGTTTTATACCCTATATTATACTGATTATACTGTACACACATATGCGCCTGTTGCGTTATGCGAATGCGCTCTCGCGACCTCCCTGCTTCGCGCCTCCTTTCTTGTATGCATACATATTATACATATAGGTATGCACGCACACGTTCGAATTCGCGTGTGTTTACGAACGCGATATATGTGTGTGTACGTCATATATATGATGCATCAGTCAACAACATTCTACGGGACTTCTCTCGCATATACGGGCCATCGTGAAGAAGGCCCCTGATGGAACGAAACATTTCCGTTCCAACTATAGGTAAACATAGTGGTGCAACCGGTGCAACCACATCTCTCGATGGCGCGCGGATCACAAACACATCGGCATGATTATACGACGCGCGTGTTATTGTACGAGCAGTCAATTGAATCGGAGCTTTCATGGTGGGGCAGCGGGGCCGTAATAAACGATGCGAAAGGGCGTGACGAATAATTCGTTGATAATAACAGACGTGGATTCGCTCGAGAAGCGCCGAGAAGGAAAGCCCGTTGGTATCTTCGGGGTCCTGTGGTGCTTTCAACGTTATTGACATCGTCGTGTTTATATTTGTACGTTGTATATAATTCTGCGTCCAGCAGCAGGTGCGACTACGAGGACGATCGTCGAGCGTCGATTGGCCCGAATGTCGCTTCTGCGTATATACGTCTCTTGGTAAGCGGTATCGGCGGTATAACTTGGCGTTTCCATCATAGTTGACGGAATGTTATCAGCAGTGACTAATCGTCGTCGCTTCGGTACATTATTAAAGATGTTTTCGATTTTAGAGATGTGACGTTACTGATATGGGGACGCAGGGGCGAACCCGATTGAAGGTCTTGTACGACTTTGAGTATGTGACAAGGGGCCAGAAGATAACTATTAAGAAGGATGAAAGGTTGCACCTGTTGCAGAAAACAAACCGCGACTGGTGGCAGGTGCTGCGACCCTCCGAGTCGACCTCCTTTTACGTGCCAGAGCAGAGTACCTTCTACGTTCCAGCAGGCTATGTAGCTGAAATTCCCGACAGCGAGTTATCGGATGGCACCCGCTTCTATATTGACAAAGACGCAATGTTTAAATCGACCGAGAAAAATGGTGTACCCGACGAGAACGAAGAGGAGGCGGAAAATGTTTGGGAATTACACTCGGGTAAAACTGAGGCTGAAGTTACCGAAAAGCAGCAAGGAAAGGAGGAAAGACGAGGACATGACTCGTTTCGTAATGTTATACGAAAGCTCTCTGGTAACTTGAACCCTGCCAGTGACAATAAATCGAACAAACCGCCTAAGCCTTCGAGAAAAACCAAAGGCCTAAGGAAGAATTCAGAAGAAGACGACGGAAAAGCAGGTAAACCTACCCATGGAAATGTCGTAGCTAAAAGTGGAGGAATAGAGGTGTCAGCCTTTGGAATGTGCTTCGGCAGAGATATGAAGAACAACGATTCCTGCCCTCAGAATCTGTTTCAAGAGGAATTAGCACACGCTCTCGTTAATAGAAGTAATCGAAGCATTCAAAATGTTGGTCAAAGCTCGGAAAAGAAGGTGAATCAAGAACAAGAGAATTTGGAAAAACCAAACTTTAATAGAGTACAGAGCAAATGGGAAAAAGCAACTGCACAAATCATGAAAAAGACTGAGAATACTCGTACCCCGCCTAAAGTTGAATTAAATAAAGACACGAAACCACTAAAATCAGAAGCATCGTTAGAAATCAAGCCAAAAATTTTACCAGATCTTCAAAAAAACAAGTTGTACAATGACAGCCAATTAAGAAATGAGAGTAACTTATACCCAATTTACAGTGTTGTTGATAAATCTGCAAAGTTTACAGACACTAGTTCTAATAATGTTCGTCCTAATAACAAACCCGATAAAACCAAACTGGATAAAATTTGGAAGCCTCCACCTTTGAAACCGAGTACTTCTAGCGATAAAATGAATGTGCAATCTGTTTTAAAGAAGGAAGAAGATCAAACGTCGAGTCTAAAAAGAAAACCGGTGGAGAAAAAACCTACTCCAATTAAAATCGTCGAGGAGCCTCAAGTAGTTGAACCCATTATTGAAGATAATAGTAAGAAGCTGTTGAATGATAAAAGAAAAATGTGGGCAATAGAGACACTCTTGTCTGAATTGATACAGGCTCCAAAATCTACTGGACCGTTGAACAAGTATGAAAAGGGAGATGTAGCCAGCTCGAATCAATTAGCTACAGAATTGCATGAAATGCGAGTGTCACGTATCGAAAATGTACAGATGAAAGTGAATTTGACGGAAGATTTACAAAATGATACCAAAGAAACTGAAGAGGTGAAAAAAAATGTGAAAAAAATTATTTACCAGACAAATTCACCGGATGGAGTCTTTAGTTTTCCACCACGTACAAACGTCATGCCAATTCCGAAAACCGTATCACGTAAGTCGCCGAAAGTTTTAGATGAGTACAATGAAGCTAATATACTTAGTGATAATCCCAAATCAACTGAAGCTCAACAAAAGTTGTCTAGTGAGAAAGTTACCGTCGACGTTTCGGGGTATGAAACTCCCAGTTATTCAAATGTGTCATGGAATATCAAAAAAGGAAAAGTTCCAGCAAAAATTAAAATTCCAACCAGAGATTTCAGAGAAGAAATGCAACTAACACCATCATTGGAAAAACTTGCTAGTGAAATTCAATTCCTGCCCGCAAGTAGAAAATGTGACAGCGATAAGATTCCTTATCATTCTGAGGAAAAGCTGTCCGACACAATTGCAAGCCTCAGCAACGATTCACTCAGACTGTACAAACGATGTTCTAAATCGGATACTGCTTTGAATCGTAAAGATTTTCGCAAAAAAGAAGAAGGTTGCCCACAGGCCATAAGTTACAGTCAGAATTTGGATATAAAGCCAAACGAAAGAAAGTATGCCTTTGAAACTCGAAATGTAAAAGACCCGAGTTCATCCACTCACGTTCGATCCAAACATTCTGTTAGCAGATCTGATCGCGTCAATCTCATCAGAATGAAATTGAATCGAAAGTCTCGAAGTCTTGGAGACTTAGATACACCAGAAAATGTAGAACATGGTCCTGCGTATAATACTGATTCTAGAAGAAAGGATAGACCGGTTCCATTGCTACGGTCTAAAGAATCTTTGAGGCGAATAGGAATAAGGATTCCAATAGTTGACGATTCTTCCAAAGGTGATTCGAGCAATGAACAAATTCGAGTTACAAAACCAGTTCCAGCAAAAAGAAGAATATACGAGACCAATAATAGAGCTGGTTTTGTCGAGGAATCCTTTATTCGAGGGCCTGCAAATCGTTTTTCAAATAGTTGTGAAAATTTGCAAAAGGGACCTTCTGATTTTGGAGCGATTGACATCGAACGCAGCACAGCAATCGGATTTAAAACATTGCTGCAAACGTCTGATAGTGGTTCCGAGGAGTATTTGCAATATAAAACTTTCCCGAAGGTTTCGAGTAACGAATATGAACGAGGTATTTTTCAATCTGACAGTAATGTGAATTTAACTAAAAAAGGGAATATTTCCGATTTGGATTCTACAAGTCGGAGTTTATCCGATGAAATGATCCTAAGTTCTAACGGTAGTTTAACAGCACCGCTGAGCCAATCTGAGTCTGAGATGATCACTAACTTGGACTCTTCGGCACACTCGAGTCCTTTGCGAAATGCCGTCAAAGGGAGCTCTGAGAACATCGTTGATTTACCACTCGGTTGGAAACAAACTTTTGATCCGAATACGAAGCAAATCTGTTTCGTTAATGACCTAGGTGACAAGGTGAGAATATTTAAATATATTTTAATAATTATTAATATTTTTATATCGTTACAACATGTTTATGTTTGTATTTATTTTTGCTGACATTCCTTTTTTTATTTCCTACATTGAATTCCTATTGAATGTTTACGTGCATTTAGAAGTTAAAAAAAAAAGAAATATTTAAAAAATATAGGTACCTTTGTCAAAGGAAAATAATAAACGAAGACTCAAATTATTCGAAAAAATATGCGCATCAAACCGTCAACGCGCGCAATAGTCTGCGCAGGTCATGTCGAAGTTTTGAAAATGTTCATTTTTAATTTTTACATATGCAAATTACCACATTAATTAACACACTTTGATATCAAATATGATTTTATTATATTATAAGCTATTGTTCGTGATAAAAAAAAAAAAAAAAAAAAACAACAAATTTGATTTCAAGAAACACTCTAATCATTGATCTCATTTAATACACAAACAAAACCTTACGAAAGTTCATAATTCTCTGAGTCAATTACAATTGTTTTAATCTCGTGAGTCACCGCGCGGTCGTCGATTCATTATATTTAACACACACCAGCACGCTCTATATGTATAAAACTATACATATTTGAGGATAACTCGGAAACTTCTCGCTACTTCTCAGGATCATTAAAGAACTAATATCATTTAATTGATTAATAATAAACAAAATTTTAAACAATTCACATTTAATTAAACATTTTTTGCATTCTGAATTATGAAAGTATTCAAAAATATTTATGAACTCTTTTTTTTTTTAATTATCAATACATTCAATGCATAATTCGATTATAACATTATAAGTTGTTTTCATTTCGTCACTGTTTTTTTGATACTTTTCCTTTGTATTTAAAATCAAATAAAAAATAAAAAAAAAATTATTTATACATAACAATTAAT
>JAPYZR010003781.1:0-13535 GCA_030522945.1 Trichopria nigra
GAACGATTTAAACTTCTTACCTTGTGAAGTGAAGAGATCATATGAGAGATCATCAAAATGGAAGTTGATAATTCGAATTTATGTTTTAAGGAGTTGAGCGTTGAACGCTGTATCCTGGATTTGGTTTGTTTAGTTAAAATCAGATTAATCATTAATTAATTTAACACGACATTTTAATTATAACAACTTTTAGGTTATAAATTCTCTGAACTCCAAATGTACCGCAATTGCTGTACGTTTCGCTTCTAAGGACCGAAAAGTCCAAATTGTCGATAATGGTGACGGTATTCCTAAAGAAGAACTAAGTTCTTTATTCGATTCTTGCCACACACTCGATAATAACAAACTATTATCAAAGACTTTGGCGAGAATCGGAAATTTATCTGAAAGCATTATTATAACATCGCGAACGACTGGATCTTCATCGTCTGATGAAACTTTTGTTGCAGTATATTAAATTTATATTTTTCCAGTACAACTATCAATAACACATGTTTATTACATTAAAATATATGTAATTGTTTATGCAAGGTTTACTCTGCAATAAAAGGTACAAAATTAATCAAAGGCGTCCATCGTCCTTCTGTAGGCACTACGATCACCATCAATAATTTCAAACTTCAATGCTGGAATCTGACTAGTATCAAGAAAAATTCATCTATCGCTTTCATAATAGCAGCTCTCGCATTAGTACATGTGAAGGTATTTTTATAGCAACTAAAATGAAATACAAAATTATTGTTTTACCTATGAAATTTATGTTTATATAGGTTTCTTTTTCGTTACGAAATGATGATGAAAACAATGTCATTGTGCGAATTCGACGACCTCATAATCCTTGGTCAGTGTTAAAATACATATGTGGTAAACATTTAATTAATTTAAAATCAACATGGTACTGCTTAAAGAGCAAAGCTGAGACACGTCAAGATTTTGTTATGTATGGGTATGTGGGTTTTACTGATGGAAGAAGACGAAATGTGCGTTGTTTGTTTTATAATCATAAACCAATATTCTGCCCCCAAAATCTTCAAAACGTAATTATTCAAATATTTAAAAACATTTGCGATAATAGTAATAAATATGATGTGAACCAGGCATTTTTTCTACTCTACGTTTATAGTTCTTGTTGTAATGTTGAAGAAACATTTGAAAAAATAGCAATTTATATGAATATGCAATCTTTTGATTCAAACATGTTATTAGAGCTTATATCAGATTATTTAGAAACTATAGTTGTTTCATCTAGCGCTAACCAAGCAGAAAATACCAAAGTGTTAGAGACAAATCTACTTCAATGTGAAGACATGATAAAGAAAAGGAATTCAAATGAAGAAAATGTTTCTTTAAGTCAACTTTCTGAGTGGTCCAATTGGTCTTACCATCCTGCAAATAATGAATATGTTACATCAAATTCACCAGAAGTTGTTTTTTCTTCAACTCAACGCGAAATTCATTGCATAAATGAAAAGCAGACAATTCGACATTATAATTTTCTTCCTACAACATTATACAATCTTTTACCATACAAAGGAGCAAAAATATTAAATCAGCCTTTTGCTACTGGAGAGTATTTGAATATATCATCCAATGATGATTCTGATTTGATGGAAAAAGTAATAAAAAAAACTGTTTTCCGCAGAGAAATATTAAATGTAAAATCTTGCGTTTCGAAAACACGTAGCGAAGTTCGGCTTACTGAAAAATCAATTTCCTCAATGACAGTAAGTTGTTATTTTTACTTAATGTTTATTTATAAGAATTTCATTTAATCTTAAATACACAGGTTTTAAATCAAGTAAATCTAGAGTTCATAGCAGCTATAACTATCGATAATAAGAATAAGCTTTTGCTATTAATTGATCAACATGCTATTCATGAAAGGATAAGATATGAGTCGCTTCTTGAACGTATGATAATTATTAATTTATTTTATAAATTTATAAATTGTTTTTTATTCATTTATTATTAAATTTTTCATTACTGTTTGTTAGAATATAGAGTACGAAAGAGTTATGAATATATATCTGTTCATCTCCGAGAACCTATTTTGATAAATGATTTGGATCGTAATACATGTCGAATTCTTTTTAACAACAAAAAGGTACTTAATCAATTTGGTCTTCATGTCAGGTCTTGGGAAGGACATGGATTTCTTGTAACTTCCGTTCCTAAATGTTTCATTAAGTCTGAATGGACTTATCATAATGAACAAGTAGCTGTTCGTGTTAGAAAACTATTATCAGAAATATCATCGGGATTAAAAGAATCATCTGGAGTTGCTCTTCTGCCTGAGAGCATAAACAATTGTATTGCTTCGGAAGCTTGTCACGGTTTGTTCTATATTCATAATTTATCACATTTTTAATAGTAAAATTTACCAAATGCACAGTTTGAATTCATTATTCAGGAGCAATTAAATTTGGTGATCCACTAACAAAAGGAGATTGCCAGGCACTCGTAGATTCATTAAAAAGTACTAAAGCCCCAACTCGTTGCGCCCATGGTAGACCTTCCATCGTGCCAATTTTGGAGCTGACAGGTTTAGGTATACGTTTTACTAAAATTCAGGTAAGGATATTTAATAATAATACTTTTAATAAATTAAGCAAATAATAATTGATTCAGCTAACTACAAACTTATCAAACTTAGTTATTATTAATGTCACTATTTGAAGTAATTAATTGTAATTATTAATTACCACTCATGCTTATGCGGTCCATTATAAACTATCTATAGACTGAAATGAATAAAATGTTGAGTATTTGTCAGTTTTATTTTTATATTAATAATTACAAGTCAGGATTTAACTTCGTTTTATAATATAAATATATATATAGGTTTGTATGTATAAAATTGCAAAACGTAATATTTCGTTTTGCTGATTCTCGTCCATTTGCACTTTGCACATAGAGTCACTTACTAAAAATTTATATACACATATACGCATCTTATTTTTCTATTCTCGATTTGGTATCGATCTTGATTTTGTAACATATATCACTATTTATATGTCAGGATATGCAGACACTAGAATGTCTTTTCCGAAGTAGTTAACGCGATTAGCTGCAATGATAAATTGGGAATTGCCTAACTTTAGAGGGCACACGCCATTAGGTCGAGTGAAGAAGCAAATTGTGTAGAGGGCCATTTCCAATTCTGGAGAGGTTCCGACGAAAATCGTGGTAACTGGATATACAATGCCATCCAATGATGAACGAAGCTTCACAATGGCACCGCGCTAAAATAAAAAAGAAATACATTTTTAATGTAAAAATATATTTATGCATCTTCATTTTATTGAAGAAATTAATAGATAGACTTCATACAGTCTTATCGTTTTTATTTTTATACGGTGAAAAATGATTTAAAAATATCGGGAAAAATGTCCTATTGAAGTTCTTGATCACACAGAAGCAGTACCAGCTCGAATAAATTTCATATCTGCACAATACATCTTTTCACGCATACATTCTTGCAAATTCTCGACCATTTTTCTTGGAGTGAAATTTCACTATTCAAGAGTGAAATTTGAACCACTCTTCGTAATAGTAAATTCATCACTCCTTTCAAGTGATTTTCACGGCAAAAAAAAATAGATTTCTAATAATACAAGATTATTTTCTTAGATATGCAAAGAGATCCTTAGAAAATACTATAAAACGTTCATTGAACAAGCAAAAAATACATACGTCTGATAGATCGATTTTCCTGATGTAGCCAAGATAATTGATGACTTTCGATTCCTCTTTCTTTGCAAAGTATATCCAGTTATGTAGTCCAATAATTTCGTTGTCGAATTTCTCCGCGAGGAAAACGGTTTCGAATCCGGAGCTCGAAGCCTCCCCTTCGACCCTCTTGAACTGCGAGAACCAGATGCGTTTTAATGTGTCCCTGAATTCGTATTCATCATTGGGCACGTAACCTTTGTTAGCAAGGAATTTCATGGTAGCTTTCATTACGTCCGTTGCTAAGAAAGCGTCGAGTAAATTCGATTCTTCGTTGCGATCCTGTTCTGTGACTTCTTCTTTCACCTTCACATCCAGTTCGTAATTATCGTGCATGGCCAGTACTGCTTTGATTGTAGGGATGTCGTAAGCTTCCGGTTTTACGGTCAGTAGGCTAAAAAATAATTTATATAAAGTAAAAGATTGCCCTTTACGTAAAAACATTTAATATAATAATTACAAGAAGTAACACATAAAAATGTATTTGAATTTCGCTAAAGATTCGGCCATATATAGCATAAGTGTTTCTCTTCAGACATTTACATCAGGTCGAAACTTACCTCTCATTAGCATCGTCCGATGTACTATCGTCTTTCTTTTGACCTTGCAGATTCATCGTAATGTATTTAAATGCATTATTCGTATCCTTAGCGTACAGATCTTCAGATATCTCGAACAGTTCTTTATCGCCAATAGGGTACCCTAAAGGACTTTTGTAGGCTGGTGGTATTTCCTGTGGAGCGCTTTGTGGAGGAGCAGAATTAGACGTTTGCGGGGCGACCGCAGAAGCCGCTCCTGACGTCACTGGTGGAACGCCTGGTGGAATAGGTTGACCCTGATACTGGTTGGCAGCTGCCGGAACTTCACCTGGTGCAACTCCCGGCGCAGCTCCTGGTGTTCCAGGAGGTGGAGCTACTGCTGTTCCATTGCCGTAATAATTATTGTACGTGATCTCCGTATGAGTGGCACCAACAGGCGCTGTCTGTACCGGAGCGCTTTGACCGTAGTTGCTGTGACCGTAAATGCCACCAGGAAGAATTCTGCTGACTGCAGCATTGACGCCAGCACTCACTCCAGCGTAAACGAAGGCTTCTTTAGCGATTTGACCGATACCGGGCTTGTATGGCTGTCCGGCAGGTTGTACCAAAATCGTCTGCGCAGGCTGTTGATAAGATGGATTATAACCGTGTCCAGCAGCAGGTGATGGGTTGTATCCATGACCCGAAGGATTGTATCCATGGCCCGACGGATTATAGCCATGACCCGCTTGATTGTATCCTCCACTAGGATTGTATCCTCCACTAGGATTGTATCCATGGCCTGAAGGATTGTATCCATGGCCTGACGGATTGTATCCCTGGCCTGATGGATTGTACCCGTGACCTCCTGGCTGATTGTAAGTTTGTCCTCCAAAATGCGTTGGATTGTAGGGCTGGTGGCTGCCGGACGAAGGATTATAAGTGCCTCCAGCGGATGGGTTATATGACTGTCCATGGCCTCCAGGTGAAGGATTGTAATGGCCTGGAGATGGGTTGTAGGAGTGTCCCGTCCCTGATCCGTATGGGTTTGTACCGGGTGGTGAATACGGCGGAGGGCGATCTGAAATGTGCGCGTATTTTAGGATTCTATCGATTCCTCCGTTAACAATTCGAAAACAGCAAAAAGTCAAATCGACTAAAGACAATTGCTAACGAGATAAAAGTGATAAAAGTAGCCACGCGTTTTCAGGTTCGTCATAATACGATGAACGACTGAACCTAATATCGAATTATTGATATTATGTTCAATTGATGAATGCTTTATTATTATTATTATTATACAAACCATATTTAAATTAGAATTCATCTATTAACCTTAGAAGGCCTGCATGTTTCATTTAAATTTGTTACAACATTTTTCATATATCTAATGTGTTACTTGAGAAAAAACTGTGCTTCCAAACAAACCAGCCTATTTGGAAATATGCCCATTTTCAGATAAGTTATTATATTAGATAATCTTGGCGGAATTTTTAAAGCAATAAATTGCAGGGTAAGAAGAAAACCTGCCACTGTTATAAAATGCAACAATAATCTTTGAATTAATAATAAAATCGATTTGTAATCATGTTATTTTTAAGATAAATCCTATAGAAACAAAATATTTTAATAGACAAATCCTGAAACAAAAACAGCTTAGCTTACTGGCAGTTCCCATTCCTGGATAGCTCGATTGTACTGGGTTTGCATTGGTCTTCGAATGGGTCTCTCCAAAATGTGTTGCTGCTGGTTTCGCCGGTACATTCCAACCTATCGTTCCAGGATTCGAACCTCCTAATGTAAGAAAGATAAATTATTAGTACTACATATATGACTTTCCTGATTTAACAAAGTACTTTAGTAGAAATTGAACGAAACATTTAATGGCGCTGTCCAGAGTTGTGGACAAAAAAGACACAAATAAAATAATTTTAAAGAACACAGTTTTCAGAAATTGATTGCAATAATAGAAATATACTTATAGTATACTTGATAAAAATGATGCATTTATTAACGTAGGAGGGAAAACCACTTGAGAAAATCACCATTTGTCATTGATAGACAAGGGTCATCATGATTTTAACGTGAGGGGAAAGAGTTTCGTGTCGCCTCAAGAGCGATAAAATGCTCTATACGTTTTAACGTAATTTCGCGAGTGACACGTATATTTCAGCAATTGTTTGATCGGCCTTTTTAAGAGATTCAATCACGTAATGTAGACTTGAAATAATATATGTTTTTTTTTTTTTTTTTTTTTTAATTCGAGCTTTGAACAAAATATGGTATTTATTAAAATTGAAGATCATCCAAAAAAAGCTACTTTTATTATATAAAGTACCATGATAGCTTATTGTATATTATACAATAAATATTGTGCCATTTCATTGTTTGGTAAAACATGATTGAGATCATCCTGTAGATTGGTACCATATATGGTAGAATAAAATAAATCATATATCTATTTTTTTTAATATTCAGTTTTAGCATTTTTTAAAATGGTATAAGATAACAAAATTATACATTTGTAATAAATACAATACGTAATAAGAATTTTAATCGAAACTAAGGAATTTCTATTTACGAACTTAACTAAGCTTCAAGTATACTTAAGTTTATAAGATTTCTACGTAGAAATTATAGAATGTTTTCACCCCTGCACACTTTAAAGCATCGATATTCATCATGTGGTTAGAAAGCGTTAAGGATAGACATATACATACATCACATAAATATTTGAAAATTTCGAAGAGGATTTTTAATTACAAGTTGTGATAATAAACGGCGTATACCTGATGAATATGTTCCAGATTGTGATGTCTTCTGTGTTGGTCTCGAACTTGATCCCCTAGAACCCCACCCACTACTTCCACCTCTTCGGCTACCGCCGCCTGTTTTACGTGGCTCCGCATTTCCTGCTGTAATTTTAAAAGTTTCAGAATGATAAGAAAAAGCTCAGTGCTTTCGTGCGAGATTATAAATCTAGCCGAATTTATCGATCGATATTAGATTACATGCAGGATAAACCGTGCTATAAGAAGTGTATATGAATATTTATTATGCACTTTATATACAACTTGCTACTTTCTTATTGAAGAAGTAAAATTACAAAATGTAGGACACTTTTTTTATTTTACTATTTTTTTTGAAATGTTAAATTAAGACAATAATTGTAAACGAAGAAAGCTTCAATTTAAAAAAAAAACACCCACTCGGATTTTTATAATTTTTCCTTATTATTGCGATTATATATATATTTAAATAATATAAATTATTTCATTAAAGTAAACGTAATTATATTTTCTCTAATTCCACGTTTTTCAACATACACATGTATTCAATATAAGAAAAAAATGTATTTTTTTTTAATCTTCATCACTTTCGGTACTTATGTGGATCGAACATGAGGATCTTCGATTTTTTTGCTCATTGTTAATCTTTGACTTTACAACATTGAATAATTGTTCTGATGCAGTGCAATTTCGTAAATGGGCAATATACGTATCGCCTGTTACATAAAGATTGAAGTAAACAGCAGATGTTCTAAAATTAAACATATGATGCAGAGATGCATCATTGTCCATTGTGTACCGCATTTATTTCCTTTTTTAATCGATTTTAAGAATCGTTTCGTATATAAAGTACCGTTATTCTTCGCGACTCAGAACTGTACCGAATTATTCGGAACTTCCGTCGCATATCAGTCAATTATATCATAAAAGTTAGAAGCAATGATACGATCACTTGTTTTTTACCCTTCTCGAGATCGCATGTATTATTCACTTGTGATGATCGACTGTATGATTAAATATGAGAACGTACGAAGTAGATGCACGTGTATTATTGTCCATGTGTGAACCATATGCATGCACCTATATATGTGCACATGTAACACATAAGTCCACGTTTCGGTCTCCGATTTGGACATCATTTTCCGAGTACTTAATATGCTCTGGTGAACCGATCGAATTTAATCATTTTTTAATCTCCTTTATTTTAGTAATTGTTATTTATTTTTTTATTTCTAATGATATACTTTTCTTAGCCGCAAGTATATTTTATCGTTTACATAATTCAAACAAAGTGTTATTTTCACACTTTACATAATTTCCCTTCTATTAAAAACAAAAATATATATATGTATACGGGTTGTAAATGTTGTAAATATTTAGCGATCCTTTAATTTTTCACAACAATTTGTGTTCTAAGTTTTAATCCCTGAACATTTAATCGGTATGTTTTCGACAAGGTATTCGACTGCAAATGCGGTAGTTTCGAAGCCAATTACTTAAGTGACATATGATGCACGTTTAATTAAGCACACTGTGAAATTCTTCAATGGAAAAAGGTCCGCATACCTTGAATGCAAATGTTTTCATGTCTGCTCTTGATTTATATGTATATTGTAAATCGGACTTCACGTCCAGTTGTGGATGCAAATGTTTTTATGCTTAATTCCATACTTAATTCAGAATATAAGACCGTTTAATTAGTGCTTTTTCACTACTAATTAAATAATGAATGTAGATATTTGTAAATTAACTCGTTTTCGCCCTTCATTTTGTTAATGTAATTACAAACTCCGAATGAGGAAAGTCATTAAGTGTTTCTCTTTTACATCACTATAGCGAACCCTTCTTTTTTACTTTTTTACTTCTTTTGCAAACCTTTTCACGTATGTTTCTGTGATTTAACGAGTAATGCGATCGTTGTTCCATTATTTGCTTAATTTACACAGCAGATAATTAATTATTTGCACTAGATATATAAAATGGTCAGTCAGTGATTAATTAAACATTTTTCAGAAGATTTTACGAACGACAGTTTAAAACAGAAAAATAACTATCAAATACTATATACATCAGGATGTTTTTACTTACAAAGGTGTTTCGTTTACATTTTCCAAATAACTGAAGCCAACATAATTGTTCTTATTTCACGACGACATTTTACGAACCGTGAAATACTATAGAATTTATTACCTCAACGGTAACTGCGACCTGCATTTACTGATATATGGCAACTTCTTTCATCGATTGACTCGTTTTATGAAGACAGAAAGTGTCATGGTAAATAAACATTGTAAAATGGCAAAATCACATTTTTATATTTTTCTATATTTATTTTGCACGTATATCTTATATTGAGGTACTTTTGAGAACTTTTTGATGTTTCGACAAACTATAACGACGAGAAATTTGAAAAGATTTGAAAATGCAATTTAATTAAATGTTAATTAAAAAATTTTGAAAATATTCGAATGATCCAGTAGGTTTTTTATTCTTATGTCAAGAATTATATTTCAAATCTTTTGAAAAATTTTATATTTGGATCTTTTGATGTATAATAGATGTTAATTTATTCCGATTCACGCTGAATTAAATTGTAAATCAGTAATTTATTTACTTGTTGTCTTGTATGGATGTGTAATGCATTGCGTATATTTGTAACGTTTTATTTATTATTCTAGGTTTTATCATTCTCAAGTGACGTAATTGATGTTGCAGTTAAAAACAAGTAGCTAAATATATTTCCATAGTTGTTCCTTTTCTTTTTTTTTTGTAAATTGAGTTATTTTTAAATAATATTTTGTTAAAATATTTGCTCTTTAATTATCAGCTGATTGAATGATTTCAACGTCATAAATTAATGAATCATGTATAATTAATTAAATTCAATTAATTTAAACTTTAACAATATTAACTCGAACATAAGTCTTATAAGTTTTTTCTTTTTCTTCTTGGAATTTAATTTAAAAAGACAAGAAAACCTTATTTCAAAGAGACTGCTACTAATTTCTTACGTTCTTGCATCGCTTAACGATATATTGTTATTAAGAGTCGATAACACCAATGCGGAGTTGAACTCGAAGGTTTCGATATGTACAGAGAACCTTTACCGATGTATTTTTTACAATTTTCCTGTGTTTCTTACTCACTCTTTCACAAATTATACTTTGAAGTTTATGTTAAGATCTTTATAAAATCTAAACATGAGTTAAATTTTTTTTTCTGCCATTTCATAGTTTCCCATGTTGAATTATTTCTTATTAAAACAAAACATTTATCCTTGTTTACTAACACTCAGGTTTCCGTACTGATTAATATCAGTAGCGGTGGACAAATCAGAAAACATAATTATATATAATCATTTCTTATTACGCTTTATACTCTTATTTATTTTTATAATTTTTGTTCGTTAAGCATTTCCATTTCACAATGCCGCCATAAATTACGCACTGCCTTTTTAAATTACGTAACATTTCTCCTACATAAATTCATATATATGTATATATAACCAAAACACTTTATATATTACTTTCGCAAGATGAGCGATGACACTTTTTTAAATCACAACATTCTTATGACAATACCACGTTGACGTGAGTATGCAACGTTTTCTGATTACTAACTTTAACATTATCACCTCTTTTATTCAATCGATGACGAGAAATGTAATTTGTACCAAGTTGTCAAGTCTTCGCGAGATCTACAACCGATTTTTTCATATCGAACGAAATTTGTCGAAAAAACAATTCCTTGTTCAATTCTAATATTCGAATCTTGCAGAAATTTCTTAAGAGCGTCTTGCGGGACATCGAAAAATTCAGAGTAAAAATCTCCTTTCAAATATCCGGTTTTGTTAAGAGATTAACATCTTTTCTTTTTAAACAATATATATATATATATATATAGGTTAATGGCGCTGAGACAATTTCAAAGTACACGTCATGCGCTTTCCAAGAATTTATTGCAAGAGTTGTATTTCGAGACAACATCGGTACTGACACCAAACGCTGGCCAAGAAATGTGAATTAATTACACAATTTGTGGACTTACCGGAAATCGCCAGTAATAACACCAGAAGGACTAAGCCTTTGGTGAGAATCGCTTTGCGATCCATTGTCCTTAATCGCACACACTCTCCTATGTACACGGTGCGTAACAGAATTTTCAAGGAAGAGAAAACCACACTTTATTTCGATTTAGAAACTCCGAGTTGATGCTTCTGGCTCTAAGGCCGACGAGTTACTGAAGCGAGGATGAGGAACCGAGGCTTTGGCTCGTAGGTGTAGTCACGGACTCACGCACACGTCCGTGAAAGTCCACAACGATACCTCCATAAACACACAACGTATATATACAGTCCCGTCACGTTCTGTCTGTACAGAGGCCCACGATGAAATCAAAAGTTTGAGAGAAGCAGATTTTACCTGTTTCAGGTCGTTGATTTGAAACTAGGATTTTTCGTGATGTTTTTCTACGATCGAACAATGATACATCATGGGCGAGAAATGATTGTTTTCAACACATGATGGTCAAAAGCCGGAGCAAAATGATGCAAATTCTATGTAAATCAGTCTGGAATTTATTTAAGTGCTTTGTTAGATCAGCTTTACTATACATCGACCTTGGTAGATTATGGCGTGGGAAAAGATTTGTTTGCAGGAGCATTAAAAAACCCTCGAGAGAAAATATACAAAATGTATGTTTCATGGATTATATATAAAATCATGAAACATCACGCATGATCGGGAATGATTGTGTGCGATCATGCTTAATCATCCTAGTGACGCAAAAGTCCTGAAAATTCAATGAAAACTGTCAACAAAAATAGATTCGGTAAATGTACTGTGATATATATAGTCTTGGCATACATCCGTGATCATAAAGGATTATGATATATTATTATCCATTTCTTACATGTTTATAAATTTTTCTGGATGATTGCGACGTTCATCAATTAAGAATTACCAGAGAGCGCAATATAATAATACTGTATTGTATTTACATTTTTTACTGTCAGAGATTTTCCAAAAATGTTAAGAAAATCATTATTAAAAAATTGTCATTCAAGACCTTTAAACATTTTATTTAAAAAAAAAGTGAAAATAAAAGTACTTTTATGATAAGAAAGACGTTAACATGAGAAGAAATATCAATGAGTGATTCAAATATTATTTGCACATTATTCTGTAGCATCTTTCAGGGAAGTTTTCATTCATATTCTTGATTTTATAACAAACAAATTGCATTGAAAATCCGCCATTTTTATTTTTAAATTTTAATCCTTTTTTGTTACTCAATCAATAAATGAAAATCGCGTTTTAGGTTTAACATCTAAATCTGTGATCATTATACTACGATATTTGCAAAACTTGAAATGTGTGATTCATGAAAATGATCCAACACGACATGACAATAGATTCAAGATTTTTAACGATTTGTTTTTGTTTTAGTTAAATACGATAATTTTCAAAAATATATTTTATGATAATTACACTGCCATAATCGAAAGTTTTCTGACGAGACCGCTATCAATCACCGCGTCTGAGCATTATGATTGTCATTTAATATTTTGCTGCCTTTTTCGAGAAGAAAGTACAGCAGGAAGACGAATGGCCCTGGACCTAGATTGTTAGATAATTAATCTCCCGAGGAATATTTTTATCTCTAATTTAAACATCATGCGGATATATTGTTAACGCATGTGACGTTTTCCTTTTTAAAAGAGATTTTCATGTGCCCCCCCCCCCTCCCGCCCCATTTTCCCGCCCCTATAATGTCTAGGCTTATTATGGAGAATTTTATAGTGAGAAGATGATTTTACTTTAATTAATTAATAGAAGAAAAGACATTTTTCCATACAAGTAAAACGAGCAGAAAGTTTTCGTTTATTTAATAAAAAAAAACCACTATTTACTTCTTTTTTATTTTTTTATCACAATAATTAATGAACTCTAATTAATTACACATTGAAACGATGTAAATACGAATAGCACAACTGAATTGTCATTCAAGTCATTATTTTAAAGATCGATCTCTTCTGGAATTGTGGTTGAAAGGATGCAGTTGAAAGGATGAAGAAAATTTACATATATTATTTTTGATTTATTTTTTATTGTCAACAATTTTAAATAAATTCTTTGTTATTTAAAAATCAGATAGAAAGTCGAAGAATATACAAAATAAACCTGTTATTTTCTTTTTTACATTATGAACGATTTTCGTTTAAACAAATGTTTTGAAGCTTATTTTGTAGGTTTTTGTTTTTCAGAAAATGATAATGGAACACCTGACGCATTACACGATAATATACTTCAATTGTAATTTGACTTTTTTAATTATTATGATGTATTCGCGATACAAACTATACATTTATGAAAGTCCCCTACTCGCCCCCTCAATCTAGTATTACTTTACACCACAGATGTTAAAAGTATCACAATCACTGCGTGTAATTTTTATTATTTACGGGTGAATTCGCTCCCAAATTACAGTTAATGGTACA
>JAPYZR010003783.1:0-15699 GCA_030522945.1 Trichopria nigra
TTAGGTTTAAAAGTTACATTTGAAACGTTACTGAGGTAGGACATTTACGGTTTCCGAAACGTTACTGAAACTTCACTGTGACGAATCGTTTAGCGGGTAGCAATATAATAATTATACATTTATATAATTGACAATATGTGTCAATACTAATTTAAATATAATCTTGCATAAAATTTTAAATAATTTTTACTTTTTCGTTTGTTGCAGGAATTCCGATTCGGCGGGGCCAGGTAAGTCTTATAGAGATTCGAAATAAAATAATTTTTAATTTTTGAAAGAAAACAGGAGAGTATTATTTTCTAATAAACAATTCCATTACTTTATTTTTTCATTACCCAACGTTTCGACTGGGTCAGGTATTATAATACGTATAGTTAATATGCAGTAATTATATATAAGAGGACATAAATTAATATCGAAACGTCGGGCAACCAAAAAAAAAAAAAAAAAAAAATAACAGAATGGAACTGATATAAAGGCCGATTAATCTAATCCTTTATTATGAATTAGTCCACGGTTCAATGGAAAATCAATTATCGTCATCTTTACAAATTTAGTATTATTTTTATTATTCATATACGATCCAAATGATATTTTACGTTTTGAGTGTAAAAATAACTGTTGATAAAAAGACGTAAATTCTCAATTCATGACAGAAACGAGACGAACGTAATTGTAAAATAAATATTACAGAAAATCGCCAAGAAATCATTAATGCTTTGACAGTTTTAGAAATAAGTTACGATTCTTTTATACATTATTGAATGTATATTAGGTACATTTTTTGTTTAAGATTTGTTTTTTTATAAATGTACAAACTCTTTCAAATTTAGTATCGAATTTATATACTGAAAAAAAATTATATTAATATATATTAATTAATATAAGTAGCGAACGGTGTCTGGACATTCGTGTGTAAAGTATAATATTTTAATTTAAGAAGTTGAATTTTAATCGAATTTCGATCGTAATATACGAAATACCATTCAAGAAATTTATTAAGCATAATAATTTGTCAGAATAATTGTCAAATTAAACGGATATAATTCGTGTAAAAGAATAAGACACAGAAATTTGAAAAGTGATGAATTCACTTTTACATTCAAATGTTATTTATTTTGTTGTAAAAATAGAAAATTTTTGTTCTTACAAAAAGACAACGTTTAATTATATATTAGCTGGTTAGCTGCGATTCGACACGGAGTGAAATAAATACTATATATAAATATGTGATAAGTTTAATATATTATTTTTTGTAATGTTTTTCCTTCTTTCAAGTGAATTACTTTATTTTTGGGTCTAAATGTGAATTATTTGAATATTTTATATTACTAAACGTATTATAAGAAAGAACGGAAAAATTCCAAAATAAACAAAATTTAACACCTAATTGTGAATGTGCACACTGAAAAACAAAAATTTGTTTGTTGTTATAATATTGATTGATAAACAAAAATAAAACAAAGATAAACAAAAAGTAAATATTTTCTTGAATTAAGTAAGATTTACTAAAAAGCAGGTAACATATATTTTAAATTGTGGTAAATATAGTTACTAAATAAATATTTACTTGGATATAAAAAAATGTTGTTTCAATGCGTATATATATGAAGCCAATCCAAACCAAATCGAACAGTCCAAAGCCTGACCCTCCCCAATGTTTTCGAAATTACATCATTCAAGACTCAATTAATGATTCACAGGCAATTTTTTTTTTCAAATTTTGGTTCCGAAATTTTTTGTAGACAAATAATATACTCACTGAAAAAAAAAGTGTTACTTTCAAGTACATATTTATTTGAATAGTAGCAAATATTTACCTGAATTAAGAAAAGATTTTCTTGAATGTCAAGAAAATTTTATGAAGTAAGATTTTTACTAAAAAGGAGGAAACAATTTCTTAATTCAAGTAAATATATTTATTGATGGCTACTATTGAAATAAATATTTACTTGAATATAGAATTTTTTTTCAGTTCAAAAAATCGTAAAATTTTCATTCAAATATCATTGAAAATCTGCAATTATACGAAAAAATGTATTGCATCAAACTTGTTTGAATGAGTCTTTGAAGTCAATTTTTTCGAATTTTTGAGAATCAAAAATATAGACGATAACAATTTCTGCTTATCAAGTGTGTCACTCTTGAAAAATCTAAAATTTTAAGACTATATCAGAGTTCACAGATATGGCCGATTTTTTTTTTTTTTTTTTTTTTTTTTTTTTTTTTTTTTTTTTTTTTTTTTTTTTTTTTTTTTTTTTTTTTTAATAATTTTTTTTTTTTTTTATTTTTTTTTTTTTATTTTTTTTAATATGTCGCATCAACTTTCATGTGTGTGATTCACCGAGCGGTAAAGTTTCCCTCGATAAGCTATGAATCAATGAAAAAGAGTCGCACGAGTTGTAGAATGTATATTTTTTACCGTCGCATTTTTTTTTCAATACCTGCGTACTGTTTATTACTTATTACTATCGGTTTCGAATAATCTCCGTCAATGGCCAAATCTGGGTGTTCGCACGAAGTTTCCATAACGATCGAAGCTATATCGCACCGAAACTCTTGACCTACTTCGATTCTCGCGGTGTATCTCAAGGAATACGCTCAAATGATCTCTGCAAGTACACGATAAAGATTACACGATCGACGAACATTACCGGGATCATTATTAAACTTATCACGTAACTTTTTCGAAAGGGGCAGTTGCTATTTGTGTTCAAGAGTGCGCAAAGCAATAAGTGCAACATAAAAATTGATGGCGAATTTATTAAGTATGAAATTTATTTGAATTATACAGTTTTTTTTTTTCTTAGCTTACTATTTAAATTATTTATATTATTTATATATACAAGTCCAATATATACATATTCAGAAAGTACCGTGGAAAATTACATTATCCGATAGTTAGTTTAATTATAACGAATTATTTTTAGTTGGCCTTTGTGGTATATTTAAATGCATTGCGATGAGGGGCCATCCTCGAACATTGGGTATGTCATTAATTTAGCCATCTGATGGCACTTCATGAAAATGTATTTCCACAGTTCCCAAGGCCCATTTAAAAATAACTCGACGTAATTTAACATGAAATCAGACAAAATTTTTATTCGGGGCTTTTTTCTTGAAATTGTAGACTATTTGTTGGACACTTTGTGTATATATGTACACTTTTTAATATTTTATATTGCTAAATATATATATACTAATACATAGCACTGCAGTTTTAAGTATACGTTTCTATAATCTTTTGAAAGAAAATTAGAACGGTCTTTTTGTAAGAGTAAAGTAAAGTAAACATTCGATTATTTATTTTTTTTTTTTAATGCGTTATTGAAAATGATTTTTGAAAAAATGTTATATGTTGCAGCAATGTTGTGAATTAAAAAATGACTGATTTTCAGGAGTTACTTCCGCGCCACCCCCTCCACCACCGCCACCAGCGACGGGTTGTGCACCGAATCAGGGGTACAATTCCTTAAAGGTAAATGACATTGATGAATTTTTTGCTACCAATAAGCGGCCGGCGAGAAGTGACTAAGATAAAATTAAATTAAAATATACTGTGAAAAGATAATAAGCTCTGTAAAAGCGAGATAAAATTTCACGATAGAAAAAATTAAAAAAAAAAAAGAGAAAATGTCCTCAAATAAAAAGTGGTGTGATTTTCGTGAAAAATAAAGTATGATTAGATTTTGAAAAGTTTGGAAGTTAAGTCACAGTTACGTTACAATGACATTACATTTACTTTATAGACACTTTACGATATATGATGAAAAATAACATTGATGAACATTTAATAAATCAATTTTTGAAAATTATTTCTGTTTAATTTCTGTATAAAAGATAAACATCTTCATCATTGTTTTAATAATAAATATTTTTTAATTCATTTTTATTTCCTGTAAACTATTAAAATATAAATAAAATTTGAGAATTCGTAATATTTCGATAATAAAACGTATAAACAATGTAAAATAAGATCATATTACACAAAAAATGTTTTTTGAGATTCGGCAACGAATATTATTTATGAAAAAGAAAAAATAACGTAGCAATTAATTAGCACATATCAGATAAATTTAGATATTGATAAGGTCAATTGGCACGGTAACATCGGTGTAGATTGAGAAAGACACGAGAACATGATGCAAGTTTAATAAACGATAGGGCCAATTCAAGAAGTACCAACGTGAATCGTTAAAAAGCGACGCTTAAGAATTAAGACAAGTTCGAATAAACATTAAAACTGATAAAAATTTTCTTTATTTTTTCCTGAAGTGTATCTACGTTCATAAGTCTTCATTAATTTTCGTCACTAAAAAGAAAAATATTTTTATTCTTACATATCTATTACATTTTTTGCTTGAAACGTTTTTAAATCGTTTAATTTAAAATTTAATTGTAAAACAATAAATTAATTACAAATATAATGAATTAAAGGCTCCAGGCGGCCGAAGACCGAACGGAGGTGGCCAAGATTCATACGAGCCCCCAGCCGCTATCCAAAACGCAATGATGACCAAGGATAAAAAACCCTTCACCTACACACCTGGTATGGGTGGAAAATTGGATCTGTCTCAGATCCGAAGTCCACGAATGGCTCGACGAGTTGCCAAAAACGCGAACGACGAGGGCATCGAAGGCCCACCTAAAGCTGCCCTGGAAGCGAAAACGTTTCCCCCCACACAGTACAATCCTAATATCTACATCCCACCGCAAGTCGCCGTTCCAGTGTTCCCGACGAATATTCCCCCACAACTTTCCCCACCGAACAAAACCAATAACGTCAACCACGGATATTCTAATGGTATGTATTTATATTTTTATGAAAGGACTATAATAAAGACTGGATAGGATTAAACTAGTATAGAACGAATGAAAAATAACGTATACGTTTCAGCACCCAGCAGACAATACGACGTGCCAACTGCAGCCACGAAAGTAGAAAAAGTATCGCCAACGCCACCGGCTGTAAATAAACAACCCGAACCACCTAGCAACGTCATCAAGGTTGAAACAAAACTGATGACTCCACCACAGCCCAGTTCGCCGGAGACGCCAACGTCGCCAACGCAAGTGACCTTATCCAAAGCCCCGACACCCTGGATGCAAAAAGCGAAGCAAGCCGAAGAACTGCCGGAGTGGGCAAAGAGGTCGAGCTTCACCTCCAACGAGTCTTCATCACCCACGGATAGTCCTGCCGTCACCTACATTCAGATTCAGCCTCAGATTCAGCCTCAGATTCAGCAACAAGCTCAACAAAAACAACAGTTTCATCCGAATCAGCAGCAACAACAACAGCAGCAGCAACAGTTCGAGCATCAAGGGACCTCTCCTCAACGACCACAACCTCCGTCGCCTCAACGCCAGCCACAGCAGCGCATGCAACCGAGTCCTACTCAACAACAAGAACGCATTGTTCCATTACGAGTCAGTATTCCATTTCGAATTCTTTCCGAATATATATAGAAAAAACAGTTTGCTTGTAATCTTTTTAATCTCTGTTGTTTCTCCATCCTATTCATACAATTCTAAAAATATCGTTCAATATTTTCCAACATTTTAATTTCATTTTGAAGCGTAGATTATTCAAACGTCATTGCACCACTTGCTTTTTGTCGAAATGAACGATGGTTGTTTCGGGCAAAACCAGGAAAGCTAACGTTCGTGCAACCATCGGACCATTTCGACACTTACTTACACTGCGATGATTCTTGATTTTTGGCAATCTCTGCGACAATACTCGAAAAGTGTCGCCAAGACACGTGCTATTCACCTGAATCAATCGGAAGCCAAATGTACATGAGACCAGGGAATTTTAGGAAAAGAAAACTTATGCTATTTTTATAAACTTTTTGAAATATTTATATATTTATTATAATATATGTCTTTTTTTATATAAATATAATCGGGTTTGTGATGTAGAAATTTTCTCATGATCAACTTACCATTTCATAGATCGAAGATAGACCATCAGTTTTTTCAGTGAAGAACGAACCTGGTCATCATCAAATTGTAGATTCTACTCCGCCTCATCATCAATCACGGTGGTATCAACCACCGCCACAAAATAATCATCAAACACAGCCGGTTCAAAGTAGACCCCAATCGCAAAATCCCCCTCCAATTCAACAGTCGGGAGGTGGTTACATAATACCAATCATGGTGGAAGGGGCACCAAAGAACTCTCGATCACCAGTCGTCCAGAACATTCATCCCCAACAACAGGTCCGAAATGTCCCAATTGAAACTCAGACTCCTAGGTAAGTTAAAAGAATACAGTCGCTATCGAAGGGTCGATATAAGTACTTAGTTAAAAACGTGTTTGCAGAAACGTGCCACGAGGATCCACACAAATTCCCGTTCAACATCAACAAGCTGAACCAGGGCCTGTACAATCGAAATCTTTCCGCGTCTTACAAAAGATTACCGACACCGATGACCACGATGAAGTCGACGGCGATCAATTACGCAAACTCCAGTTGACCGAAGACGACAGGGTTTTAATGAATAAATTTAGAGATCAGGGTAAGCTGATAATGATTCCTGTAATCAAAAGTAATTAATCTACGACATTATTAACGCATGAAACTGTTATTCAGTCGATGGTGACAATTATCTTCATCAAGAAGAAGATCCAAGATATCGTGGCGCCGCAATTCCATCCCGAGCTTTTCGCTATTTGCAAAACATGACCGACGCTGGTGAAGTAACGTCAACCGCTACCAGTACGTACTTTTAATCTGACGAATTATGTTTCAAAATATTTATCCATCCGGAATTTAGAGAAACCAATTTCTTTTCCCTACAGCACCAAGAGCCGTTAACGCCGCTATAAGGAAACAGAACAGGAATTCCAAATCTTTCGGTAAGAAATTGCAATAATGTAAAACGCTAATTTTTTTACATTTCATGTCTTTTGGATGATCGTAGAATGTCGAAATTGAAATTATTTCAATTTTTCTTCAGAGGACATGCAGGCTAATTTACCGCCCAGCGAACAACAGGCACCTGAGCCCAAGAAATACATGGGTGGCGCAATTCCTTCAAGATCCTTCAGGATATTACAGGCAATGACAGCCCCGGAAAGTACCGGTAGGTCTCTTGGTGAAAAACGACTTGCCCCTTACTTTTCATAAACACTCGACATACAAAAAAATCGATCACGATAATTCACTCATCATAACATAATTGAGTCATCCATGCAAGATCAACTCTTGCAGACTTCACATTAATTCATCAGAATCAATCGCGAAAGCTTCTTTGCTTTTCTGCTAATATTTTAAAATCCTTTTTCTATTAATATCGGTTTCAATCACATCTCTTGATTAATTAACACGCGTTACGCAGAGTCGTTGGAACGTTCGTCCGAATCCTGTGTTCACAGGAATACCACCCTTGAGAGTAAGGCTGCATTTTCAATTGTTTGCTTTTTTTGTTGATCGTTATCAAGCGTATTTTCAGAACGTTTCACTCGTTTCGACGATTTACTTACGATCACTATTTGTTTTAACAGACCGTCAATGATTCTAAAGTCAAATCCAAGCCCGTGTACGGCTGTACAATATATGCTGAGCAAATGTATTGTGTCGTGATTTTGAAACATTTGAGATCAGCGGCAAAGAGAAGTCTTAAAACTCGAAGATGTTGGTCTAATCGGAATACAGAATATAGATCGATATAAGAATGTGTGCATGTTGTCGCAATCAAAACATCGAGTATACATTTATCTGAATATTACACGTAGACAATTTGTAATTCGCGCATGAGATAACTGTGCGCTTCACTTGCATGTTGCCAACTTTATTTCAACGGCATGCCGAATTATTGTCCTGCTATTAAAAATAATCGGTCGTTGCTTTCAATTCTTTTTGGTCGCAAATCACGTGGCCAATTATTATTATTTTTTTTGTATGCTTAAATAAGAACGTGGGTTTCCTTTGAACACAGGATCAAGCGTTTCGCTCTCTCTCTCTCTCTCTCTCTCTCTTCCCCTTTCTCTGATTCTCTTGCCTCGAACATCTCTCTTCTCTCTCGTGAACAAACGTTCTGCCGTTTTCCGCAAAATGATTTTCAATCTTCGAGGCCGAAGGCCGGTCACGCAAAACACTTTTGAGACCATCTTTATACCTATCAATGTAAACGAAGACCACCACCATCTTAGATGGCGATTTCATTGCTGGAGATGAATCGATCGTTCTGTAAGATCGGCTGACGATGGTTGATACAATTAAAAATAAAAGGACTAAAATGGCAGAGCGACCCGAGCCCGAAGAGATCGACGCGAATTCCAAAGAAAAACAAAAGACAAAAAAAAACACTGAGAAAAGACAGACAACATTGACCACATCTGATTGAAATCAGCTGACTTGTCTTTGAACGGAATGTGCTGTTTGTTGTAGCCACGCAAGTTACGCAAGAAAATCGACAAGCAGATTTCCTCTGTCGAACTGACATAGCGGGCAATCAGCAGGGTGTATTTTACCCACCTTGTCCCCCTCAGTCCTACTGGAATTCTGAATCTGGATGGTGGGCTTACTACCCGATCCCACCTTACCATCCGTCCCATCCAAATTCTCGCAATTCCTCCTACGACCCTTACGCTTACTGTGCCTATGAAAACTCGAATACTTTTCCGACCTACTATCCTGTCTACTGTCCGCAATTTGCGCCTCAGCTCTACAACGCGAACAGCAACGATGCTCGAACTCTTCCTCACTTTTCCGCTCAGAAATGCATTCCCACCGAGACTCGGGTGGCCAGATGTGACACTCCAAGTTTCAGTGGGAATCCTCTTTGTCGAAATCCCGCTTTGTACACAGGACTCCAGAGGAAAGGCAAGGTGAATTCCAAATCCAGAATCGCAAGAAACGTGAATCATCGTATTATCGTGACGCCCTGCACCGATGAAGAGGAAAGCAGCGATTCCGAACTTGAAAGTAAAACCTCCAGGAGTTCCATATTCTTGAAAGAAGACGATAGAAACGGATTCAGCGAAATGTCGGGATCCGAGACCGACTCGGACTCTTATATGGCCTATTCCCTCGGTTTGAATCCGATGAATCCAAGAAGGGATCCGAAAAATGACGCTTCTGGAAAAAACTACCAGACGTCTAAAACTGATTCATCGTTCGAGAAACACGAAGGTACCAACACCCAAACTAATTTCAAAGACAACGAGGCCAAGTCCGTGGTTAACAACGGCGTTGCAGAGACTTTTAGAAATAGTGTCGGTTATAAGGAACGCATCGAAGATTCTGAAAGCAAAAAGTCAATTGTTAACTGGAACGTTGAAACGACAAGCCCGATCGTTAACTGGAATTGCACTACCTTAAAGGGCGCAACCGATGGTCCTCCCGCGTGCCCTGACGACGATACGACAACGGTCAGTGTTAGTTTGCCACTGAAATTCAGGTTTTCCGTTTCGGAGAATGACGAAGACGTGACGACAGTAATCGTTGGAGACAGTACCGTTCGCCCGGAAAGAGTGCCAGTGAAAGAAGAAGAGGAGAAAAAAACAAATGACGTGCACGTGGACGTGAACATTCGCATTCCTACCGAGACTTCAGTGGATTTTACCCTAAAGAGGCGCAGTTTCAGCGAAGACAGTTTTAACCCGCCGCTGATTAAGATAACGGAACATTCTCAAACTCAGCAAACGCCAGAACTTGTGCAGAAATTAAAAGATCAGCAAACATCAAGTGATAAAGAAAAATTGCAGCATCCAGAAAAGGACGGGATGCAAATATCCTGCGACAACTTACAAATTTGTAATTCCAACTTTACGATCGCAGTGAATGAAACCAAAAGGAAAATGGAAGAAGACGCGGACGAAACAAAGAGCCTGGTTGAAGCGGATTATAGGTCGGCCGTGAATGAAGAACTTCAAGTGGATAAAAAATCCAAAGGATTGTTGAGCGTCCAGAATTCGAGGGAAGAGGTCACGGATGACGAGGACAGCGGTGTAACGTCGGACATGAGCAGAATGATCTCTGAAGTGGACACCGATTCCGATTGTTGCGTTACCAGAAGGAAAGCTAGCAAGTACCAAAGAACCCAAACTCACTCCCGACTATTTAAGCTATTGAACGATGACACGTTTACAGAAACCGAAACGAAACAATCCTCGAAAAGGGATCGATTGAGTCTGCCTCCGGGTGCGTTGAACCACGATGATAATTATGGTTCCAATTACTCGAGCGGTCTGGCCTCGCCGGAATTTTCCCCGGGCTACGAATCCTGGAGGAGGCTTCACGAGAATGAGAACGACAAGAGTTTGGACAAGCTGAATCAGGAGGATCCGTATTATCAGACCTGGAAAACAGCCAAGAACGATGACGAAACGGAGATCCTGCCGTCGTTGGCCTTTAAGGTGTTGGAGTCCAAGAAACCTCAGTGGACTTACAGGGTGAATGTCTCGTGTCCTAGGATCAGAAGCACGAAAAACGTTCCTCGCACACTCAAGTCCAAATCCCCGACCCAAGAGAATCCCGAGCAGTCCAACACGATACCCTCGAATACCTTGACACCCATTTCGAGAAATGGGCGCTGCTGATGGCCCGCTGCTGACGAGAGCGAGACCGTTAGACCCATTACGCGCAACCCACACTCGGCCCCGATATCCCCGAGTCGGAAGGTTCAGGCCACGTGGTTTTGTTTCCATCGGTACTTATGACCATCTGTTTTTTATTCTATTTTTTTACCTCTATATCTCTTGCTACCTCTCTTCTGTTTCTTCCAGTTTTACGATGGGGAAAAAGAAAAATGGAATAAATCGAAACTTTTTTTTTTTTTTTAACAAATTCCAAATTTTATCTTTATGCGATAACGACAAAAATATTCAAAAGCAAAGTGTTTATATTCCTTTCTAATTAACGCCGTCAATCCGAATGACTCCGAAACAAAGTTACGCGATCCTTATAGCCTTTTCCATCCGTAGATTCGATCTGAATGAGGCCCAAGCTCTGTTGGCAAATTTGTCATTTCAATTCTGTTTTCGTTCTTAAAAAAATACGACGCAGAAAAAACACAAGCCAAGTCATTTCGACAGAAAGCTTCGTATGTCGGAGGAAAATCTCGGTCAATAAACTCGATTTTTCTATTTTTATAAGACTACATTACATTACATCGATGTAGTATTGAAAAGGAATAAAAGTTCAAGCCGACTAAATTGGATTGAAACATCGTCGATGATTTTGAAATCATTGGGGCTCATACAGATTGGTCTGGATTCATTTAGATCAATGCGGATTCATCCAAGTTCATAACTGATTCGAATTTATTTAGAATGATTTGGATTTATTCAGATTGGAAGAATTTAAATTTTCTCTGAGAAAAAATTTAAATCGATAATTTACAGTTTTTTTTTTTAACAATTCGCGTAAATACAAGAACTTAATTATTTACTTAATAGGTAAAAATATTTATTATTATTTATATAATAAAAAGTTTCGATTTTATTTCGTTTTTTTTTTTACAATATCTTTAAACCCTGATTATTCTATTAAGAAAACAAAAAACCGTTTTTGTTAAGAATGCTACTGTTGATGTACCCTGTCATGTTTGACAATTTCCCGAAATTTGGTGTTATTTGAAGTAAATATTTTCAGAAATTCTCTAAAAAATTAATAAGATTTTTTTAAATTAAAGTAAACTGCGAAAATTTGAAGTGTAGATAATTGCAAAATTTTTTCAAATTTCGGTTTATAAAAAATAAACATTTGTACGTATACTTGTTTACCCATAAATAAATGCCAAAAACTGTTCATTATTTCAAGGCATTACAATTTTTGAGTCTTTAAATTCAAGTAACACCCGCGTGTTTTTCATCCCAAAAATGTGTAAAATCCAAGAAAATAAAAGTATTTATATTTCCGAAAAAATATTTAAATTTTATCATCAAAATTTTCGAATATAATTTTATAATATTTTATAATATTCATAACATTTAATAATATTCATAATATCTTATAATAATCATAAACTTGAGTTAAGAGTGGAGTAAAAAATGAAACTGAAATTTATAAGATAAAATAAAGTGACGGACTGCTTCCGCATCGTATTGCACAATTTCGTAGCTTTCAGAAGTTTTATACATCCTGTTTTTAATGTGATGCTTATTTGTTTGTTGTTTTTCCATTTCCGACTGAAGCGTGCCGAAATGTTTTCCTCTGTTTTCCAATAAAATGTTCCGACGATTTTGTGGCTTTTAATTGTTAGCAAAATCGTAAAATGAGGATAGTCTGCTTTATTTTTACTCGATGTATATAACATTTATTGATACTTTTCTTCAAAGTTCATACAATTTGGTTGTGAAAAACTGCTTTATCGATTACTTTTATAAATCTACGTGCTGTATAATGTAATTTTTTTTAATATTTTTGAATAATTTAGCAATTGATTACTTGTATAATCGACAAAATTTTAAAAAAGTTCAAAAAGAACGAAAACTGTTTATTGATCAATATGTCACGAGTTTACGACATCCTTCTGTTTATAAAAATTTGACTTAGCAAAGAATAATAGTCGCGAAAATTTAAAAACTCATTTCAGACATTTTCTACCGAGTGAAAAAACAGTGTTCGGTGTCCGAAATGACACCCATCGCTGGGTGTAAATCCGAATTATTTTTATTGTTTACATCCACTTGGGTGTCATTTCGGACCCCGAATGATATTTTTTGTGTACTTTTCCGTAAGCGTGTGTCCTGTTTTATGTGCAATACTTCGCATTTGACAGCCTTTGCAGTTTTTGGGTGTTGCAGCTTTTGCATGTTGCAGTTTTTGACGTATTAAACAAATGACGAGCTTTATTTGCAACATCAGAATTTTTTGTCAATTGCTTTCTTGCGTGTTTCATAGCAATATTATAACGACATTAAATGTCAACTTGAAAAACATTACGAAAAGTGACAATGAACAACTCACATTGGCCAGAAAGATCCAATGCATCATCACATATTCAGTACTCCATCATTATTCGTGTCATTAAAAAAAAAAAGGATGAAATTATGACGTTTTAAAAGTCTGTTTTCAATTAAAAAAGAAAATAAGATTTTGATAATAATTTAGTGTAAATTAACGAGTTTAAAGAGTCAATCTCAAATATAATAAAAACAATAATACTTATCGACAATATGATTATTATTATTTTTTGTTTTAATAGTTAAACTTGAAACCGAATATTTATTAATTTAAAGCCAATACAAAAAGTTAACAATATATTTTTCCAAATTCGAAATAGTCATAAACCTTTATTACTTACTGATACTTCACGATGGACATATTGAAAGACCAATTAAATACCTATTAGTAAATGGTCCATTCATTTAATTATTGTATAGTTCATCACTTATATTCGGAACATTTGACTAATTCGAATTAGCAATGCACCAATTCAGACTTGAATCGTTTATTTTTCTCTCTCCTTTTTTCTCCGATTTTTTCTCCAATTTTTGAATTCATTCTTCCAACATAATGCTCTAAAAGAAATTGTTTTTTGACTTTCTATATATACAATATACACTGATAAACATTTGTTATTTTCCAGTAAATATTTACTTGAATTAAGAAAAGATATTCTTGAATTAAGTCAGATTTACTAAAACGAAGGAAACATTTTCTTAATTCAAGTAAATATTTACTTGAAAATAATAAATTTTTTGTTCAGTGTATTAACACAATTTAATAAATGTTGATATGCTCGTTTTCATTTTACAGGGCCCGACACAACTGATTACTAAAGAAGGGACGAGAACTGCTTCCAAAGCCGAGACGTTTAGCTATAGCTTATTATGTCTTTTCTCTTTTTCTTTTTTCTTTCATTCACCTCTTTTCTCTCTCACTTTCGTTTTTTATTAATTTTTGTTATACGAAACGATAATTGTTAATTACACACGATTGTTAATGAAATTAACGCGGAAATAACTTCTCGAAGTTTTGTTTTTGCAGCAGGCGCGCGATCGTTAATAATTGCACTGACGAAAGAAGACAAAAAAAAAACACGTATAAAATTATATCGCTCCATCACATATTGTTCTTGATGTGATTTCTAATTTTGTATAATATATATATATAATATTATCAGCCGTGTGTGAACATTCGTGTAAGGTCGCGTATAAGGAGTAACGAGACTTTTTTGATCGTAACTATATATATATTTTCGGGTCGATTCCTTCGCGACGTTGTTATCGACCTTACGAAAACTAATTGTTCGACAAGATGATTTCCTATCATTTGGGAACTCTGTCGCGCATTTTGATAAGCAAAATATTGTTGACAGAGTTTAAGAGATCCTGATTGTTTTGATTTTTGTTTAAATTTATAGCAATGATTTTCCCGAAATCTGAGAATTCATAAATCAGATGCAGAGAATTCTCGAGTGTCGAAATTATTTTTTTCTTTTTTTTTTATAAGTAAGCAGGTCTTTTTACCAACACTTTTAAAGAAATCAGAGTAATTTTCTACGTAATTAATTATGTATAATTACATAAATTTAATAATTAATATACGTAGAAATCGTAAAATAACTCATTTTCTTAATAATGAAAAGTAATAATGAAATTTATAACAAATTGACGTGCTGCTATACCGACGGCTGTTAATCTGTCTACCAGTGACGAATTATTATTTTTAAATAATCTGACGTTTGAGTTTTTAAATTCGAGTAGAATTCATTATTTCGTATATGATCATACTGGAAAATTTTCGACGAAATCGGTCGAAAAATGTAAAAGAAATGGAATAAATTTTACCTATAGTGTCGGAAAAAACTCTACTTTAAAAGCCTTTTGAATTCTCTGTACATTGAATTTATAATGAATTGATAAAGAAGAACCTTTACGAGCCTTCTTATCACTGTACTATAGGGTTTCGCAATAATTATATTGACAGAATTTTGTGTAGAATTCTCTTGAGTCTTTTAACAAATAAAAAGTATTGACCATCGCTCGATATTTTAAATTAATATACGAATAATTAAATTTTAATCATGTATGTACTTATATATATAACGTCGATTTTCACTTTGATTCTAAACAATCGACCTTGTTGGATTAAGTGGTGTGTTTATTTTTAATAAACTTTCTCAAGCCGTGACTCGGTGTATAATAATTTATTATAATATAATACGAGATATATATATATATTTATATAAATACATTATATTATTATTATTATTATTATTATTATTATTATTATTATTATTATTGGCAACTGCTGTTTAACCAAGATTTTAAATCTAAAACAATATTATATATATATATATATATAAAACCCGTTCGATGTCAGACATTTCTTGCGGCGTTGCTGTATTATTATTATATTATTTATGTAAATCGTGTAAAATAAATAAGTAATAGTATATACATAAAATCACAATATTACTGTGTTTTTCATTTCACCCTCTGCAAAAATTACCATATATATCTAATATTTATTTTCTAATATATCTAACCACGTATTTTACCATCCCAGTAAACGAAAACGTATTGAAAATACGAATTGAAATGAATTCATGTACGCTTATTGAAGTGAATTCATTTTTAGTCGTTTTAATGCATTTCAATTCATTTTAATTCGTTTGAATTCGTATTCTTAACTTTCAATACGTTTCCGTTTACAGGGATATATTGTGCATATATATTTTCCCATATATATATATATATATATATATATGGGAAACCTTGGACACCCTGTATATATA
>JAPYZR010003784.1:0-25223 GCA_030522945.1 Trichopria nigra
GCGACGAGCGCGCCGCAGGTGCGTGATATACAGAACTAACATTTTCTGTTCCCCAACAAGTCGCCATGCTTTTTAACATGGGCTCTGTGCTTCTATATGTTCGTTGGTATGATCATAGAGATTAAGAGATGATAGAGATAGAGATACTACAAATTATTTTAAATTTTATAATATCTCTATGCGTATGATACCGTGCTTGTATATGGACGCGAAGTAGTGTTAGTGTTTTGTTTGTAACCTGAAAACCTCCTCGCAAGGAGTTCAGTTCGAAAACAAAGTAAATTTTACGTAATAATAACGTTTTCCTTCTCCCATAGCCCCATTTCGAAATTTTGCATTTCTAAATTTGAATTAACATTACAGAAGCTAGCAAATGTTAATTTTATACCTTTACGTTACATTTACTTTATGCCTTAACTTATTCGCATTCAAAATCGGCGCTAGGAAATGGCGGAAGGTTAGGACCTCCGTTCATTGGCTGTGTAATAAATGGCTGCGCAAGAACACACCTTGTTTTCTTACCATGTACATATATATTTATGCATAAATATAACCTAAAAATTGTTTTATTTATTATAAGTTGTTACAAGTTATGACCGTTGAATTTACCAATATATTTTCAATATATGTAGTTGCAGTGTATTGACCATAGATATAATGTTTGTAATAATTTTGGAAATATTCTAAATGTTCAATGTTTACTAATTTATAAAACAAATAAATGCATTTTTCAAAATATTATTATATATATGTAGATATGTATGTATATGCATATGGATAAGGGATAAGCAAAACCTATAACATCACGATCTCCCTTTCTCGAGTGTGCTTCGCTATATTATTATATAGATTATTGCAATAAAGTGCAAGTCTTTCTCCTTGTCCATTTTTACAAGCCTGAACCTGCAGGACTCACAGGAGTAGACCTGCGGTCAACTGCTACAGACGTTGGCCAATCTCTACACCACAAAATTATATTGAAGCCGATTCTGACTATTGGCTTTTCACGAGAACACCCTGAAATATTTCAATACAAAAATGAATTCAAGCATTAATTTTGTTCTACATATACAAAAACAATTTCTTTGCTGCACCCCATTAAATAAATTCTCATGGACGGTAAGAGAAAATTAATAATAAATTTGGCATTTACAATATATATACTATAATTGATGTAATTTTGTAGGATGAACTGGAATCAATCGATGAATATTATCAAAGTCAAATAATGGATGCTACAGTGAATTATAATCTTGTTTTGAAATATCCTATAAAGAAATCTTATCAGATCGCATTTTTAAAATTATTTATGGAAAAGGTTTGTACAAGTAATGTCTTTCTTCAGTCACAGGAATTTATTAATTTTTAGTAACATTAATTTCATTTATGTTGAAATATATTTTTGGAATTTGAACAAAAATTTATTCCAGTTGGTGTTCATGATTATTTGGTAGACCAGAGTTGTTAATTTAGTATGTAGAACCTTGTTTCTGTACTATTGATATAATTCTTAAGACATAAGAAATATAATGAAATTGATTTTTATTTTTTTTATTTGCATGTCTTAATATTTTATAAGTTGTTATTAAACTGTTTCATTATTCTATTTTTATTTATTTTAAAAAGTAAACATTTTTAAGAATATCATGAAAAATTACAAGAAATTAAGATAATTGTATACTAGATGTATTTATTAGATAACAAAGTTTTATTGCTTGATTTATGATATAAGCATTGTTTTGATTATGCGTAGTTTTATTCTATTAGAAACCACTGTATACTGAAATTGAAGAAAACAAAGTAAAAGTGTAATTTGTATTATATTATTCCATTGATGTTAACAATTGATTTTTCACCAACTTGATATGTTTTCATTATTTTTGTTTTATACAAAAAAAAAAACGTATTCTATTTAATTATATTTCTTATGTATTTAGAATTGTATCAATAGAACAAAAACAGGGTTCTATAGTAAGTGCAATTAAAAGGGCTTGCATATTTGTATGAATATCACTTATTGTTTTCTACAAAAAATGGATAAAGTGTTATATAATTATTTAAATGAATTATATTGTATAATTTATCAGCTTGCATCTTATGGAGTAGAAATTATCGGTGAAATTTATCACAAGTACTGTGTTATGATTTCTACCAAGAATCAAGAATTTCCCTTTCATTATCGTCATTTCATCTATGATGATTTAAGATTAACGAATTACTGTCTAACAATTAAAGAAAGTACAAATATTATATCACAAGGTACAACAGGATTGTGCAGTTGGCAGGTGTGTTAACTAGTTTTTTATTTTGAATTTTATTAATTGTTTCAAATTTATATTAGATTATATATGCATGCATTATTATATTTAAACATTGATATAACATGTAACATTTTTTTAAGATGTTTGCAAATTAGTTTACTTTTGAAAATTACTATTTTCTCAATTTCATTTTAGATTTAAATTAGATATATTTTTTTTAATTTAATAGTATTATGCAGGCTTCTTTGGGACTCATAGAATGGTGTTTTGCCAACGCTGAGGAATTGAGAGGCAAATCCATTTTAGAACTTGGATCTGGAGTTGGTCTCAGTGGTCTCGCTGTAATCAAGAGATGTTCGCCCAGTAAATATGTATTCTCGGATTGTCATGTAGCAGTGTTGAACTTACTGAGTGATAATATCAATCTGAATCTTTCATCAATTGATGAAGAATATTCACAAATCCAAAACTTATCCGACAGATGTTTTTTGCGAGCGAAATATAGAAATATACAAGTGGAAGCAATTGATTTAAATTGGAGTGAAGTAGACGAGTATATCAATGATGAAAAAAACATGAAGCCAGATATTGTAATGGCTGCCGACGTTCTGTATGACAGTAGTAATTTCCAGGATCTTGCAAGGAGTTTACGTTCTTTACTTCAGAATGGTTCACTCTATGCCGTAATTGCTGCAACTATTAGAAATGAAGAAACAATAACTACATTTCTAAAAGAATTAGGTATATCTAGTTTATATTTATTTATATATATAAATTTATTTATTTATTTACAATATATAGTCATTTATTAAACAATGTTTTAATATACTGTGCAACAAATACGAACTGAATCAGAAAAACATTAAATGATTTTAAACATTAATATTAAATGATGCATAAACCTTACGTGGAAATGATTAAATAATAGATATTTATTAAAATATATGTTGTATAATTAGTTTTAAAGTATTATAAAGAAGTGGGCACCTTGTACATGAGATATTAATGTATTTATTGTTAAAAATTCATTGATTAGCTTACATTTTCTATATGGTGCCTATAGTGAAATATCACATTTGTTGTAAGTAATAAATTCATATCGGTATTCTAAGGGTTCAATAACTAGTAATGTCCAATCTTAAGATATTTTTTGGAATTGTTGAAAAAAACTATAAAGGTGAAACATTATTTTGTGGTGCGGATATTATTGTTCGCTTAAAATTAATAAATTTATATTTTGTTATTGCTTTTTAGTTCTATATTATTGCAGTATATTCATTCTACATTAATTACATATTATCGTATAATTAAAAAAAAAATTCATTACCTGAAACATTACTTATTTTACAGATTTTAAGAAATGTTTATTTTTTTTTTTTTTTTTTTTTTTTTTTTTTTTTTTTTTTTTTTTTTTTTTTTTTTTTTTTTTTTTTTTTTTTTTTTTTTTTTTTTTTTTTTAAGTCTTTATAAAGTCTGAAGATGCGCCTATCAAAGTGTACAAAATTTTAATGAAAAATAGATGACGACGCGCCATTCATCATTTGTTAAGTATTCTGTACTTTTTTATTGATAAACTGTACATTGTATACAAATAAAAATATCATATCGAGCAGAAAAAATACTTGTTTGTCAAATATTGACTCTAAGTTTGATAAAATAAGTTTAATGGAAATGCAACAGTTAGAACCACTTTTTCTTGCCATGGCGTTTAATCTTGGTTTCAGTTTCATCTTCATCCTTATCGGCATCTTTTTTATTCAACCTTTTCGACTTTTTTTCTTTAGTCTTTTCCTTCATCTTGCCTTTTTTCTTCATGGAACTACGAGATTCATCGGTAGTATTTTGGAGGTCACCTTTACTTCGTGCTACAAAATTTGTTGAACTGAAGTTAATTTATATATACTATTTATAAAATAGATAAATTAATAATAAATTTAAAGAAACTATTGACATTTTTACAAAACATTATTCACTTATTTATAAAACGTGGTAAAACTTTTTAAAAAATTGTGCGATATCCTTAAATGCCAATTAAGTTGCATGATAATAATAAAGATAAAATAATAATAATACAATTAAAATAACTTTAGAAAAAACAAATGTTTTGTCTTGTTACCTGCATATAATCCCATATGTATATTAATACTTCGATCTTCTTCAACCTCCCTCCGTCGATCCATTTCAAGGCACTCGATGATTTCATTTCGCCTCTCAACGATTTCCACCAACTTTTGTATCAACTTCTCTTCCCGCTGTTTATCAAAATCCGTTTTTGTAGCTTCAGGTTGTGTCATGAGACACCGAATTTGATACTCTATATCAGCATGTTCTTCCTCCAGCCTTTGTTGTCTGCGCAGCAGCATTAGTTCAGCTTGTCTTCTGAACAGTTCGTTCTTCTCGTTTACAAGTGCAAATAATTCTAATACAAGTTCCTCTGCATCTAAACCTAAGCTTGCATCTGCAACATTAGTAATAAAGATATGGTAAACTTAAATTTTAACATCAAATGTGGAATATGTCAATTTTGCGAAGCTAATATCTAGCAATACAGTGTTTGAGATTATGCCTAGAAGTTATTTGCAAAAATCTTATAGTATAGTGTTATTTTTTTAATGTGCATTTCATATAATTACGTAAATGTACGAGTAATATAAAATATTTTACCTTCACTGGCAGGTCCAGTTTCACATTTCTCCCGTATTATTTGTTCCAACCGCACACCCTGCTTCTCCAGTCCTTGCTGCTGCATCTCAATTTGATCGAGTTCCAACTTTACATCCTTCAGGGACATGACCTTTATCTGCTCGCAAGAAATAAAATCAAAATTACTTTTTAATTTACAAGTAAACATAACTTTTAGTGATTTGTGTTTAATTTAAAACAAAATTAATAAATAGAATATTACTAATTTTTAATGTATTATATAATCATCAGTACGGTGATGCGGCTTGAGATGGTCTATATTGAAATTTTAAATTTGAAATTGTATAATTATTCAGTACAATATTGTACAATACTGGGTTCCGTTAATGAACATAGGCTGTGAAATCTTTAGCAAAATTTTACGTAATTAATTCTTCAAATGTTTTCTTGAAAAGTGTAAGCGCTAAAACTAAAAATTCGAACCCACGAGAAATAACGATTGTGATTGGGTTATTGATGCATGACGTCGCTATAAATCGGACATAAACTCGTCCAGATTTCTGCCGCCGATTGATAAAGACCGTATCTCGAAACCAATAAGTCCCCTGAATTATATGAATGATTATTGATTCACGGGGACTTGTCCAATTGTCGTTAAGGCCTTTTCATTCAGACGACAGATTGGCCGACTTTATATTGTATCTCGTTGATTATGAAAGAGACCCGAGATATATGTGTGTATATGTACATGTACGTTTAATGAAAGCAAGGATTCACTAATGCAGGCTCAACGACATCAAGAATATTTAATTTCTTAAAAACTATATTGTCAATTGCGGCAACAACATGTTAAGGAATAATGCAAGTTTGGTATAATACATTTTTTTTTTTCAATTTCACGATATTACTAATATAAAACGAATTAGATGTATATATATGTAAACCGGCGATGATGTAGCATCCAAAGAAGCAAGTCTACAAGAGTACCTGATGTATACCTATATATATGAAAGGTTACCTTATTTCTCAACCTCAAAGTTTCTAATAAATATAAAGCCACGTACACCTCAGAAAACATACATAAATAATATAAAATATGAACAGAGCTATATTTTAGCGTGTTTATTATATAATCTCGTTTTTTTTTTTTTGGTAATTGCAATGTTACGTAGTAAAGAAATAAGTTTGAAATTAAATTAGAAGAAAGATTATTCAAAATGATTTTAAAATTTTAAAGGAAGACATATACTACTTAACACACTTTTAGAGACTTTGCTGAAAGTTATTGAAATCTTTTGAAAAAAAATGTATCCTTAAAGTCGAATTCAGACTGCATTGTGTATGATGTATAGAATGGAATGATTCTATACTGCAATACGTTGAAAAATGTATGTATTTATTTTATTTTATTATAGTAATTAGAACTTTACATAAAGTCGTTTTCAAAATAAATCACGCAGAATATGTTGTTACCTCTATATAATTAGTGCGAATAGTTGCATCCCGCAAATTGGCTGGTTTTTTTAAGAAGCAAAAATAGTAACTTCGACTTTGTTGTATCGCCATCATTTTGAAGAAATTAAATTTTATTATTTTTAAATATGATTCGTCCAATGACTAGAGTAACTTATATTCTAATTATATAATCACCTGCTGAAGTTTATTGCAGTCTTCATTTCAAATAATGGCGGGAGTATCGTCAAACGGAAATTTGTTTAAGGGATTCTAATTCATTCGGTTTTGAAAAATGAATCTAATTCATTGCATTGATGTAATAAAATAAAATCACTGTCCAGTTAACTCTGGTTAATGTGAATTGAACTTTTTAATGTCTAAATTACATGAAACATACCTGGTAAAAATCGGAATGTATGAAGGATGTACGTGTGAGACCCAAATCACCCGTGATTTTGGATTTATTAGATCTATTTATTGGATTTATTGGATATACTGGATCCTTCCTATACAGCACCGGGACGTCCCGGGATGTCCCGAGGAGCTCCAGAGAAGCTCCTCGGGACAAAAAACGGACATTTGGACGTCCTCGGAAGCTCCTCAGGGCATCCCGGGACGGATTGTGCTGTATGGGATGTACATTTCCACCTACATTTTAATCTTTACTAGGGAATCAAAACGAATTAAAAAAATTCGGAATGCTTTTAATCACTTTGAAGTAGGAATTGTATAATTTGCAAATTAAAGTGATTTCAGTTCACATTGAATCGCTGATTTAAATTGATCAAAGCAATAAGGCGATAATAGACATTGCATATATAGATTCAAATTTTCAAAAACGAATCACGAGTAAAAAAGGAATGTTTTCGGAAGTGTCCTTCATCACCTGCTTGATCTCGCTGATTAAATAATATTAATTGCTTAATAAAAATACGTTCAAATGAATTCAAAATTTTTAAAATAATTTTTTTTGTCAAAATCCTGATATTTCCCTAAATTGTGTGCTTCGTGTGGCACCCAACCAGGATAGAACGCGGAAAATCTGACCACAGAAGAATATATATTTCATTACGCTTGTTTTATTTTTATTTAGTTTTCTTTTTGCGGAATAACGTACATTCTTTCATGAACAATGAAAAATCGATAATTAAACTTTTGAACACAAGAGTATACAATAAATATGTCTCTTTGGCCGGATTTTTAGTACTTGAACCATCTTAAATGAATAAGCTTTGAATAAGCTTTGAATAAGCTCTTTCTGTTCAATACAGATAACTTAAATAATACATATAACTTAAATTATACAGATCACTTAAATAATTGTTAATGAATTAACGAAGCGTTAACGATGCAAAATAACTATAGTGATATTTTCATCGCCATAAATCTTTAGCAAAAAATCGACCATTGTATTTGAGCATTGAATACTTCTACTATTAAAAATTAGTGAAATAAACTAAACAACCAAATCACAACATTGATTTTCAAATATATTGTTCGGAGCATAAATGAAAATGTAACTTGCACAATGAAAATATATGCGTACATTAAAGTAATTTCTTTTTGTTGAAATCAGACGTTTGGGACAAAATATTTAGTAATGTTTTTCATTCCATTTTAATCAACTTGAATTCATTTTAATTCGTTTTTTGAGCTTTCAATGCATTTTCGATTACTGGCAAGTATTAATGTTCCTGAGAAAATTTTCACTTGCAAAAATGATTTATTTTTTCCACTAACGACTAACGAAAATCGTCGTTTTTGGAATGTTTTCGAGAGAGCATACGAGTTTCAGCTCAATCAACAAAGGCAAAAAGTTACATACCGCGAGTATAAAAAATACTCTTTTAAAGACACTTACGAGTCGATTTTTCAGCTTATTTTTTAAGTGATGCAACTTTGAGTACATAAAAAATAATCTCAGAAATTGAAGCGTAGGCGGACTTTAAGAGTACGTTTTGTATATTTATTTTATGCAACTTTTTTAATTCTGTTGAATGAGAATATTTTAAATTAAAAATATAAAGCGATTTAATAAAGGTTTAGCATTCCCAAAACTGAACTGGTAGTTGGGTATGTTTTTTCCGTTCATCTTTTTTTTTTTAACCAGATTCAATAATTACGTTTCAAATATTTATCAATAAAAAATACTAAATACTAAAGCACTAGAAGATTCGTGCAAGTTTTAATTTCTTCAAAGACAATAGAATATGCCACTCTTTAACTATACCACTAATAGTAAAATGGATACTATTGACATCATTACTGAATATTTTTTCCTAAAACCCGATTATTCGACGAGAGGAGGACACATTGTACCTTTCATAACAATCTTCACATTTTAATCGCAATAGAAGGAAAAATGAAGTAGGTACAATAACATAAAAACGCCACGATTTATTAATTGTTAACATTGCATATAATAAATGTAACGTTCAATACAAGCGTGATAGCAAATGACTACCTCTATGGCAACTGAACATATACATTGTTTTATCAATACACATTTCACTACTTTTGAACGCGCAAACCTACCTTAGCTATTGTTTTCATTCAAAAGAATGTCGATTCCAAGATTTCAAAGCCTATATTTGTTTATTATACGTTTAGGTTCTGATCGGCCTCTACTATTGTTATTATATATGCCAGCAGAAGTACATTTCCAAACTTACTTTTGCTTATTATGATTAACTAAAAACATTTAAAAAGCAATCCTTTTATTAAAACTTTAATTTCATCGCGTAGATGATAAAAATACGAACATCCTTGGCTTCATAACTAAAAACCATTAGCATAAATAGAACTGCGCCAGCAGATCCGCTGCGCCTCTCAAGCCGTAACTCGCCTACTCATTACTTTAAGCAGTCATTAATAACTCTGCAAAAAGAACTTCACCTTTTAAAATGCACTAGTAAAAATAGTATTCATTGATTATTCCGATAAATTGCAAGCTTTAATAATGTTTTTCTGAAAATCTCAGTCCTTGGCTACGGAAAAGTTTCAACTCAACTTTTTATTATATGTGTGTATATGTACAAAAAAATTATCTGCAATCAACGTTTTTATGTCTATACTTGTGGTAACAGTGCAATATTACGTTTGCCAGTACACATACATAGTCTACATATTTACATTTTTACCCTTCTTGATTTTATTGTCCAGGTTGAGATAGTGATATGAGATATTATTCTCCCTCATGGGGAGGACTCTAATATTCTGCGTGTTACAAAAATATCTTACTTCTTTAGTTTCGGCTTCTTGGAAGTAATTATCAAGAATGACACATTGATAAAGTAAATGTTATTTTTCGATATTACTATGTCCATCACCATCCCAACCCGACCAGCGAAACGAAAAAAGGAAAGTAATCGTTAAAATTTTCAATTTACGTTCAACAGTATTTTATACTTATAGATTTTAAGCATTTCAGGAGAACATTATTACTGAGTATATTTGCGCTTTTATTAAATTGTGAATGGACTGGAACATACCCTTCGCCTGTGAGGTATTGGCCGAGGTGGTGCCGGACCTTTTTTCCTCTTCCACTTGCCTTGCATGCTTTTGTCGGGATATCCTACGAAATTTGGACTATCCGAGCACGACATACTTTGTCTATTTCGGTTCGTTTCATCCTTGCATGATTTTTCTTCTTCCCACATTTGCTCCTCGTTGAATTCCACTTCGGTTCGTGCAACGGGAGATTTTAGCTCTTCGCAAACTTCAACTTCGGTTCTTGCAACGGGAGACTTTAGCTCTTCGCAAAATTCCACTTCGGCTCTTGTGTCAGCGGAAGATTGTAGATCTTCGCGATACGAAATCTCGGTAGGCACAATAGGTGATTCAGCAATAAGTGGCGGTTCTGGAGTAGCTGAAATTTTTTGTGGTGTGCTCGTCGTTGGTGGTGGAGGTGCGTGTTTTGATTTGCGTGCTCTAGGAGTTAATCTTGGAGAAGCATTCTGTCAATAAAAAAAAAAAGAATGATGTCAAAAAACCACGGGACACTTATAAGAACCGAAAAGAAATTGGACAAGTCCCTAGGTCATTTCTTTTCTTAGTTCTTTGAACCATTACAGGGTTCGTTCCGCTTTTTGACCAAATCTAGAATTGACATTGAAGGGTTTTTGTTTTTCGCAGTCAATCTTTTTTCCCTTTCATTAGGTGTCTTGGCTGAATTTACAGACTAGTATTTGTAACCTGCAGATAGTTCGCGATAAGAAATGCCTTCGTCACTACCGTAATTTTACATAATTCCTTTACGATCTAATTAAATTCGTAACATATTGACGACTTAGTAAGAAATCAAACGTAATTCACATTAGGTGTTTACCTTCAAGTCAAAACAGCCTAACGGGACTTATTAAAAGCGTAAACAACATTTACGCTGCGAGAAATTTAGTGTATTATGTTTCTTTTCGGTTCAATCCTTATTAAACATCTTATGTTGAAATATAGATTGATTTTAAAAGAAGCAACAGTTTTGATGTTCAATATTATTAGACTCTGATCAGACCGATGTGGTTGTGAGAATGATAGAAAAAGAAAGGTACAGCAATATGCGCAAGGGGTGATTGAGGTGTACAATCTTTCGACCAATCACAAATAATGGTCTTTGATCCTATCATCCCCTCTACTCTCGGACGACGAAAACTTCACGATTTGATTGGTCGGTTCCCCGTTCATTTCACCCTGTCTACTGCGCATCCACATCTTTGCTGTACTTCTCTTTTACTATCACGATAGTCAGCGGCCAACGAGACATTAAAACAAGCTTTATTTATTAATATCACTTTATTTCTATACCACTTTCGATCATTATGGACCACGCGTCCATTTTGAATACTTACAGGAATCGGAGTAACAGCATGTTTTATGGGTGGCGGTGTAAGCGGAATTTTACTTGGTGTAACTTGATTCAAGATTGGAGGTGGAGGTGCAGGTTTCTTCTTCCGATAAGTTCCACTGGGCGTAGCCGAACCAGAACTGGCCAGGGAAGAATTCGACGTGTAGATACCGCTACTATCCATGTCTGACTTTCGCGGTAGACCCCCACCACTGGATGATGATACTCTGTATTGAAATATTCATTGTACATTCTCATAGATTTTTGACAATAATCGCGCTAACAATAGGCCCTACTTGCTATCTGCACAATACTAATAATACCCGTGACGGGAGATTGCTGCCCAAGAATACTAGAAACAGAGGAGGTCTAACAAGAGTAGAGGGAAGGAAACTTGCAGTGTGCAGTAGTTTATTCCATATACCATCTATCATTTTGGATTGGTGGAACTGTTTAGTCCTATCGACGATACAAAAATACAGGTATAGCAATGTGCAAGGAGTGGTGGAAGTGTAAAATCTTCCGACTAATCACAATTTACCGTCATTAACGCTAATCATCCTCTTCCACTCTCGGGGGACGAAAACTTCACTTTGTGATTGGTCAGTCACCTGTATGTTTCTCCATGCCTATCTACTGTCTATCCATGACTTTGCTATACCTTTCTTTTTGTATCATGGTCCCACCCATGTTAGTGTGCGCTGTGGTCTCTATATGCCACCAGAACCTTTGTTGGATCTCCTGTGTCTAGTCTTCTTGTTGTTGCACTACCATAGTGTAAAAAATTCTGTCGATAGTACTAACAATGTGTACTAATTATTGAACGCCACTAGCGGCGATATTGGAAATAGATGGTATACAAAGTAATGAATGTAATAAATAATAGATAATGTCGTTCGTGAACTTTCCACAAAAGACTTAAACACAATGAAGGAACGGGCAATTCTTTGTAGAATTATTATTAGGGTAACCTCTAACGCGCAGGTTTTCAAATCTCATTTCGATGCGGTAGACTTTATAACTATGACACGCATCTATTAATATGCACCACGACAAGTCTTTTGACATTATCCTTACATATGAAAAAATGTTATTTTTGTAACGTACTTTAAAGTTCTAGGTTTTGGAACGGGTACAGATGCTGGGACGCTCTTGTTTTTGCTGTCGGTATCGCTGTCTGGTTCTTCCTCGTCACTCCAGAATGGGTTTAGATTGATGCGTGGTGCTTCGAGGATTCGCTTCGTCGGAATATCATCTTTCGCAATGTTGCTTCTTGTCGCTGGTTTCGGAGGAGTTGAAGTAACTTGCGAAGCCGCTTCTTCCTCGTCGCTACTACCAAAGGGGTTGGTGGAAACCTTACGCCCACTCCGAGTATCTTCGACGACCGGTTGCTCCTGGGGTTCATCCTCATCTGTGTTGAAAGGATTGAGGTCGTCCGGATACTCCTTCTTCCCACTTAAATCTATATCACGTATCGCACACAGATCGCTCTCGACCTTATCGACCGGATGCTCAGTAAGGATGCTTTCGCCGACCGGCGAATCGAGTGGTTTAACTTCATCTAATAAAACTACGCTACCGCCTAAAGTTCTCGAGGTCCCATCGGTCTCGAAGACGACCTTCGAGTCCGCATCGTCCTCGGTGCGTGGGCTGCCATAGAAGCTCGAATCTTCATCGATCTTCTTCCTATCTTCCGTAAACGCCGGAGCAACGCATTCGTTGCTTCTCCTCGTCAAGGCTGCGTCATCCTTTCCTGTGGTATCCATTTCCGGTTGCTCAAACATTTGCAGCCTCCGCCGGACAAGCGACGTAACCGCTGGCCTAACGCCATCGACCGGCTCGTCCGGCGTGTCTTTGGTATCCTCGTTAACTCTCAGCGCACCCTTACAGGCTACGTCATGGGGCAAAATGGCAGTACGGTGCTGATTGTCGTAGATACTACGTTTTTCTAATTCTAATGGACTATTTACAGGTTCTCTCCTACTCGAGTCTGGGGATGCTGAGGACTTCTCCGAATCGCTCTTGTTTGACATTTCGTCCGGATTGTCGACGAGTTCGCCGCCACCCGAATCCATAACCGACTCCATGAAATTCAGTCTGGGGCACTGGGTCTGCGGTGCTTCCGGTGACGTTAACTGCTGTAACGTCGGCTTGGCCTGTAATTCCAACGTGCGCCGCTTCGTTTTCTCTTCGTCGCTGATTGGCCTTTCATCAGGGTTGTCGCCGAACTCGTCGGACTCATCTTCGAGGTCTATGCCGCTCATCTGCTGCTCTTGTTGTTGACGAGATATGACTATTGACTCTTCATCCGGGCACGTCTCGCAGCAGTATTGGCCCTCTTCCGTTTCGTAGTAATTGCCTGGCGTCAGCTGGGTCCGGCATCTTGCGCATCGAAAACATGTGCGGTGATACGGCATCTTAGAAATGACCAGCTTTTCCGCCAAGAATACCGGCATACCACACGACGCGCACTGCTCCCTCCGCATCCCCGAACGAGAGTTCACCTGAAAAAAAAAACAACAACAAGGTTTTAATCACATAGATCATTTTGTCGTTGGTTGCTTGTGTGTAATGTATAATGACGTAAAGTTACAGTTCATGCTTCGGCTTAAATGTTAGAACTGTGATTGCGCAATTAGTTTCCTAATTGAACTCTCAGCGAATGACGTGCATTTAAATCTATTGCGGTTTGTCCGTCTCGCTGATTTGGGTTAAATGTTACGTGCCGAAGCACCAGAAGAAAAGAAGAAAACAGATGTTACCGTATAACGGGGATATTTATATATACACATCATGCGGGGAAGAGCGAGGTTCAATATTACAGACGCTGACTGTTACAGTTAAACCGGGTGGTGCTACATTTTACTTCCTATACATTGTACTTTTACATTTACTTTTACATCCTAACATTGTAATATGAATAGTATCTAAGGTATTTATATTTAACATCCGTGATGTTAAATTTTATACTATCTCAAGATTTTAAGAAGAAGTGTCGACTGCATTAACTTATATATTGCCTATAGTATAAATAAATTGTGACGTTTTTCACATTAAGAATAACACATTTTAATGGAAGACGATAATTTAATTTAATTTAATTTAATGTGAAATAAATAATATATTGTAAAACTTATAATTACGATTGTCCTAATCTACATGTTATACAGTGACATCTCCACTTTTACTTTTTACATTTGACTATCCATTATTCTCTTTTAATACAAAAGGTTAATACAAAAGTAGATGAACTATATTTTCAAAACTATATTAAATTAAGTATTTACCGTTATAGAATTCGACGCGAGTAAAACTGTGGTAAAGCAATGTTATAAGAATTGTACAAGATTGTCGGTTTAACAGGATTTAAAAACGGTAGAAATTGTAACGTCATAAAACTACGTATAAATACGGTTTTTTTTCGTAACGGAGCGCATTTTGTGACACAGTTTTATCGTATACTTAAATTCTTTTCATTTTGTACAACTGATAACAAAAGGCAATAATTATTACGATATATTTAAAGTATTGTTTAAGAATATTTTCAATTATAAAAAAAAAAAAAAAAAAAAAAAAAGTCTAAACATGCATAATATTTATTGACTTTTCACCGAAACTATTTCAGTTATCCTCCTCGAATACAAACAAGGTCATAATTGCACTATCAATTATCAGCTTGTCCATATATGCACAAGTTAGTTTCTATAAGTGTATAGGGGATAAAAGCGTGCATTATGTTGAAAGCATGACTTCACTATCAAACGGTACATTTACACCTATACTATATGGGATACAACCGTTGTAAGCGACACAAAATCACATACAATCATAATTCTGTGTAAACACCATGATAATCACAAATTAGTCTTAATCACGAATAATGATAATACCAGGGCGAACGAGTCGAAATATAATGATGAAGTATATATAAGAACGGTTTTAAAGCACTACTATATTATACTTGCCAATAAAAGACTTGATTTCGGGCAACGATCGAGAGCGAATGCACATTAACAATAATTATTACTCAACTGAATGGCAAATGATAAACCACTTAATGTCTTACGTACATCATTTCATATCTACGCGGACAAATCATGAGACGATTCGTTTCATGCACTATTTACATTGAACTGCTCTATCTTGTGTATATATATATATAGGCGGTAAATGCACTTTTCGAGCGAGCGACACGTCACCAGCAACCAGATATATGTATACATATACGCGCATACATAACTCCCGCATTTAATGCATATATATATATATATATTTAAGCGAGCATTCACTGTCTTCAACAAGTCCCTTTCCTATACCAAAAAATGACATCACCTCGTCTTAATACGCAAGACAAACGTAGCTTGTTTTATATATATGTACAAGACCGCATATTTTTGGTATGTTCGATCGAAAAAGGCGCGCGACAAAGATACGGTCAAAGGAGTTATCGTGACTATCATAATGATTCGAAACTAAAAAAATATGAAAATAATAATCATTCCTTATTAGCGGCAATAATTATATACACTTTCTCGCCATCACGCGTTTTATTCTTAATATTTTTAATAATTATTGTTATCAAATGCGCCGATTGCTATAAGTTCAAATGATAATGAGAAAACGGAAATATCAAGTTAATTTATTATAATAATCGTTTAATAATCGTGTTTTTTTTAAATCTTATTAAATGCCATAATAGCTTTTTAATTTTAATGGATTATACACATATATATATAAGTACGCACAACGCATCTTGTACTTTTACAAAATTCAATTAAATGCATAAACACACACACGCGCACACGCACACACACGGATAAAATGTTGTTAAAATACGAAATTCACGTGTAGTAAATTGGCAGATGTATTTCAGAACACGTTCCTCGAAAAATAAAAGTAGATAACAAAATGATGTCTTTTATGTAAAATGTAACTATATATATAGATAAAGAAAAAAACTGAAAAACTTTGATAAATGTGAATGTCTATTTTCGTTCCGAGTATATACTTTATATTTAGTGATACACAATTGAAACGAAATTAAATGTTTGTCTTATATATATATAGTCTCTATAGATGTAAATTGCGAAGAAGTTGCAATATTTACAAATAACTCCGAACATTAAAGAACCAAACGTGAAATCTGTTTTCGCTTTCTCTAAAAGTCACTTATATATATATACACAACATCCTCTTGTCTTTTCGCAGTAAATATTTTTTGTATTAATTATATTGTTTGCTGAGATTATAATTAAATATACTGCCGTAAATTTTTCAAATGAATAATTGTAACGTGTACTATATTGTGTATCATATATACATCGCGTCTTTTTTGTGTTCTGCACGTTATATTATAAGATGCTTTACTGCATTGATCAGGACAAAACTAAACAATCGCATCATTGCCTATACAATCGAAAAAGAGTACGTGCTATATTACATAATGTATAGGTTATGTTAACACCGTATACAACAACGCGAGATGGGCCGCTCGTGCTCTACCGTATTGTAAATAGTATACATATACAGGGTGAAAATTACGCGTTTTAGAAAAAAAAATGTTTCAGACAAAAGTATCAGGATTTTTATCTTGATTTGACCTTGACTATGACCTTGAAGGTTATTTCAAGATCAAGTTTATTTTTTTAAATGGGAACCCCTACTTTTGATCTCGGATTTGAAAAGGGCGGAACATTTTACGTTCAAAACGATATTTATACGATATTTTCAACAAGGTCATGGCAAGGTCGAATGAAGGTAAACTTTGCGAAAATTGTTAAATTATGGATGTTAGCTCGGCATAGAGGTGGGAAACAGCATAGCTCGGCATAGAGGTGGGAAACAGCAAAATGTTTTCCAAGAAAGATGTCAGGGATGGACGAGAGAGCCTCATATTCTGGTACCAGCCACCTTGATATTGAACTAGATTTTTAAATAAGGTTATTCAACAATTTTCACAAATTTCACCTTCATTAGACCTTCCCATGGCCTTGTTGAAAATATCGTATAAATATCGTTTTGAACGTAAAATTTTCCGCTCTTTTCAAATCCGAGATCAAAAGTAGGGGTTCCCATATTTAAAAAAATAAACTTGACCTTGAAATAAACTTCACTGTTGTCTGAGACATTTCTTTCTAAAACGCGTAATTTTCGAAATAAGTGGGTGGTGTGTTTAAAATGGGACACCCTGTATATACAAACTGATGGTACAGGAGGAAAACGGAGTATTTGAAAACGGAGTACATATCACATTCCATATTCTGGGAGACACAAATCTACCGGTTGTTCAAAACTCATGTGAATTTAATTTTTTTTTTAAATGTATTGTCCCTCTAAGTTTTTTGAAACGACATTTATCGGATTTGTGTTTATCCGACTGCAACTCAAGGATCGTGGAGTATAGAGAGGTAGGAACGGAGGAGAGTACATATATAGATTTGAACAGGCTTATACAATTGGACAGTATAGAATAGGACAGGGACTTCTGCTATACGTCGACAAAACAACAACTACAATTTTACCGCATCGAATATAGATTTTAATGTGGATAGTAGGTATATATAGATAAAACCCGTTCGTAATTCACAATTTTCTACCATTTATTAGCTTCGATATAAATATATATATATATATTTATATATATATATATATATATATATCGAATATTTAGCAGTGGCAGCTCGACTATTTTTTCGACTCGAACGAGTGTGTATGTATGTAAATTGCGAGCAGGGAGCGCGACTCCATTTAGGAAATAGGCGCAATTACGATTGCTCGGTGATCCGAGCCGCCTTTTTTTCTCAACGCTTCCGATCTCGCAATAAATCGTTCGATCGATCGATCGATCGATCGATTCGTAATGAAATTGTTTCTCTCTCGAATTCGTCGGCCGTGCAACTTGGTATTACAGCCACTCGGTCTTAAGACAGTCTGTTGGGCGTTATAGTAATTACTTCGATTTAAATTTGTAAACATTCCGCGAATTTGTTTGTATTTCGTATATGTCAACGGCTTGGGCCTATACGAAGAGAAACAGACGCTCGCACACTACACTAGAAGTCAGTCGCACCGTATTATTGTAACACGAACGATTAATTAAGGAGAGCAGAGGAGACAACAGGCGATCATCTTTACTAAAACACAAGTAGTGAAGTCGCCGAAACACAGTCTTAAACTCTTAAGGTACCAAAGGCCGCCGGTGATCTTGATTCGTGGCGCTCGAACCGCAACCAATTACTGGCTGCTGCTAATTACACGGAATCGCCGCTTTCCAGTCGATTATCTTTATTGGTCACAGCCGACTGAGCGATTCGCGACGGCACTCGATTCTAAACGTATACACCGCTCCTTCATTTATTTATATTATTTTCTGTTTTACGTTCATCTTTCGATCACAAAAAGAAAGATAACAAAATGAATGCGCAATAATCTGCTGTAAATCGTCATCGCATGCGAGCTCGCGATTATAAAGTGTTTGTCTTTTCGTCGAGTGCTGAAGAATTCAACTGAAAACAAATACAATCACGATTGACATCGAAATTCCGAAAAATGGTCAGATGTATAATACGGTGTATTGACCATAATCTGACCTCAGAATCCTCAGATTTAAGAAATAATTTCATTAATAAAAACAATAAATAATTGTTATATTTTAATTAAATTGACATTTTGCATTGTACCCTGCGGCCCACATTGTATTTATGTATATAGCAGGACTCGCCTGATATACCAAATTCAAATCTATTTCGGTAATGATAACTGATATGGTAACTCTTAACGGCGATGACAGGTACTACACGATTAATGTTTATAGATAGGGACCTGTAAGATATCGTTATAGTTTTCATATCAGACTTATGTTCATAAAAATGATTGCAATTAATGTAGGGACTTGAATTATAACCTTCATTTATTCATGTGTCTTTGTTTTCATAGATCACGTAAAACATATATATATATATGTGTGTGTGTGTGTTTCGAAATTTATCTCGATTCCGGGTAACGCTGTTTTTATTCAGATAACGCTCCGCTATAGTTCTTAACTGATGCTCTTATCAAATTATCGAAAATTGAGTCATGAGAAAGTAAATAGAATATGAAAATATAAGTACAGAAATAATGTACTTATATTATGACCTACATGAAATGAAATGACCTCCATTATAGAAGATCAGTATAAAAAAAAATGTTTACCTCTATACAAGAGTAAGATGCCTGTATTACGCAAGATATGTACCATAGGACGGTGACGCCATTTGCATTTCTATTTGTAAACAAAATGGGTGCTGACTCTGTCGGTAATGTAGGCGTTTCTATGCGAGGTATTCCGCAATATTCTTAACAATCCATAATGTCTAGCGAATAATCAGCATCCAAAAATATAGTTGCAGAAAGCTTCGATAAATAACACATTCATGCATATATATAGTTTACCAGAGAATCGTTTGTTTTTCGCAGGCCGTCCACATAACCTGAAAAAAAACTATTTACATCGCACACTATACGTATACTATGTGAGTTTCCTCCAAGCGTTGCAATAAAATCGCGCTCATTTTGCCAACATGCGGATGCACTCGATGTAATCGCAATCGTGGGCAACATCCGGTCCAGCAAAGGTCGGGGACTAAAAGCGATTATAGTCTTGCGATTTTTTCCTTTTGCACGCACTGGACTATGCGCAGCATGTACGGCAAATGACATGACTTTCTCTCGGGTCCTACATTCCTCACGGCTTTTCTATAAGCGACTTTTCGCCTTGTCCGGATTCGCACCTAACTCGGCCTTTGTATCCTTGCGCGAGTCTCCACTTTGAATTCCCGCTCGAGTATTCGCGAGATTCCGCGACGGTAAATTTTTACTCCACAATTCCCTTCCCTTGAGCACCGTGGACTGGCTAAAGAGCTAAATTCAGGCGAGCTCTTTTAAAGCGAAACTATTCTTTGGTAAACCAAGGACTATACAAAGTCTCGCGACGAATAGTGCATTTTTAAAAAAGGAAAAAGTCAACATAAAGTCTGTATAACAAAAAACATGAAATATAGGATAGGAGAAGATATATGTAATACTATACGCTACGCAAGAATGATCTAATGTTATTTAAAGTTTCCGACAAACTTTCAATTGTTTTTAGCGACATCTTGCGAATGTTCTAATATAAGATTTATTACTACAGTAAAATCCTAATCTAGTTGTAGGCAATTTTTAAAAAATAATATAACAACCTATTTATTTTTTGTTTTTTGTTTTGTTTGATCTTGAAAGTAATAATAATTGTTTAGTATACTTGAATATGGAGTTTAAAACAGGATGGATAATATTTAGTAAATAAAACTATATAATACATGTGACAACGCTTCCAGGGCGTATACAAATGGAAACGCATTGAGCTACGAATTACGGGCATTACGTGTCCGTATTGAAAAGCGACACGGATTTCGACCAATCAGGGAAGACCAACAATCTCTGATTGGTCGGAATCCGCATGACATTTGTTATGAAATAAACATTGCTAAAAATAAACAATACTAACAAAGCCTCTATTTTTCCAAGTACGGAAACCGGGCTTTGCCAATTCACTACAAATTTTATTTATATAAAAACGATTGAATCCTTTTTTCGAAATTTGGATTCTGGAAGAGTAATTTCCATACATAACGTATACAATCGCATAACCGCGGTACAAGTAGAATCGAGTGAGAACTTTTGGAAATAAATCATTTTTGTTGCATATAAACAAGAGAATACAATAATTTAGACTTCTCTTGTCACATCTATTTTTAGGTTAAGTAGTTTTAAGATCCCCCTTAAGGTGTTACTGTTGACAAGATAAATAATCTGATATCTTCAGATGCAAAACCTTTAAAAAGATTATGTATATATGTATAATAAATAAATGTGTATATATGGAAAATATATACACACACACACACACATATATGTATTTCTTCCGGCACTTGTTCTATATATGCGTGGTTCGAAGATCCACTTCACCGTCTAGGACACTTCACATTCCGCCACTTCACCGTCCGCCACTTCACCTTCTGCCATTTCACCCCCTCCCATTTCACCCTCCGGGAAGTTTCACCCTCCGGGACGTTTCACCCTCCGGGACTTTTCACCCTCCGGGAAGGGGGCGTAGGGGGGAGGGGGGACACAACATGCCTAGCGGGGAGCCTTGCCCTCCCCCCCCACCGCTTAAAAACTAACCTAACCTAACCGTCACAAACTTGCCTGAAACTTCCGTGTTATATGAGACCCTTAGAGAAATGTCCTATAGTGTTGAAACTTCCGGAGGGTGAAATGGGAGAGGGTGAAATGGCAGAAGGTGAAGTGTCTAGTGACCCAATTGGTCCTATACTCCAACTAGTAACAATTGTCGAGTCGGACAATTGTCGCGGCGGACTTATGCGGCCTACTCGTATCCAACAGTTATAAGTATATATACCCGGAATAATATACCGGGTATGTATACTTTTACTTTAATGGACCACTAATTGGTAAAAAAATAATTTTTTTAAATAGTTTTATTTCATATTTTTTAGGTTAAAAAAATATTCCAAATGTTTGTAAATTTTTTATACTTTTATATTTATATGTAAAAATTCACCCACGTTCCAATGAAACGTAAACAAATCTAAAGACTCTATAAAAAAATATAGTTTAATCATTTTAGTAATATTTATCATTATTTTCGTGTGCTCTTCAATTTCAGGGAAGTATCTTCTAAATTGGCGTTATTTAATATTACCTTGAACAAATATATAGGCACTATAAAGCTTTACTTACATAGAAGCTCGTTATGACTTGACTTGAGTCAATAAAATTTTATTGAACCTTGGCAAATTATTACAGGCCGTTCACTTGTCGCGATGTCTGCTAATAAATCCCGACAATGCAAACTGATTGTTTATTGAAAATTGTGCAATTTTCATTTTCATACGTATTGAAAAAAAATTTCCATATATTTTTTTGTTTAAAGAAGGACAAGAAATCATATATGTACAGATGTATATTTCAAAACTCAGTCAGTCAGACGTCAGTCAGTAAGTTTTTGGAGTAAAAATGTCATGTTCGCGTGAAATGTTCACCTAGGAAATGAAAAAAATAACAAAATTGAAAACAATAAATGTAGAAAATATAAAAAATGTGTCCATAATAAATAATACGAAAATTATTATAATCACAATATATAATAATTCTTTTTCCGCAATAATATATTGTTACATTATTTAACAAATGGACGCTATTTTGTAACATTTCATATAACACATAAACATTAACTTTTCATAAATAAATAAAAAAAATACTTCTTTTTTATTAAATCTTTAAATGAACAAATAATTCTCTTCATTTCACATCCGAGTCGTCCTCCGCCATTTTAACCACTGACCAATCCTGAGTATTCTTTCAGTTCATAATCACTCTTCCAGGCATTAAAGCAAAAAAAAAAAAAAAAAAAAAAAAAAAAAAAAAATTATTATTTTCAAAATGATAAAATTTAAAAAATACAACTAAATATAATAGCAGCTTGTATATCAACGTCCATATATGTATATATTGCGGGTGGAAGTGAGAACACATTCATTCTGTATGCTGTAGATATTAAAGTGCAGCAAGTGTCGTTCGGTTTACAACAATGTGTCCCTGAAAGAGTTAACGGTATATACATGTTAATTTTATGCATAGCAATGAACAGCAATGCAAAATAATGCCAGTAAATTTTTATTCCATTTTATAGAAGAATATAACGCTTTATAGACTTTATGGTGTCGCATCGATCATGCACACGATTGGACGGTACACGTTTTTATTTAAGTTATTTAGAGTTAATTGCCTCTTCTTGATGGAGGTAATTATCTTTTCCCGCAACTAATAGTACTATACCACTCGAATTGACTTCAATTGGCCTAACTTCGAGTGCAATAGTCTACTTCTCAACAGAGATGTAATTATTGTATGCACATCAAGAAGAATATATATATATGTACATCAAGAATTCATAAATGCCATTGGGATTAGTGCAGAATATACAGGGCGGAATAATTAAATATTTATTATATAAATGTTAATTTTATCTTTACATTACTTATGTATATATAATGTTGGAAATTAAACAATTCAGTAGTCCAATCCCTAGTTGTTGTCATGAATTCTTGATGTACATACCTTTGGATATGTATACCCACATATATACATATTATATACACGAAAACATGTACACATTATTACATACATATCATTATATCATCATATATACATGCATGAGGATATTTCTTACATGGACTCTTTATTCTACAAATATACAGTTGACAACTCTATATACGATCAACACAGTATCATACACACACACATACTATATATATATATATATATATATATATATATATATATCCATCTCATTCAATGTCCATAATGTTTAACTACTTCAAATTATTGGGAACAGAACGTTTACTTTTTACGCGAGTGATAATATAAACATTTAATGATCGTATGGTGATGGTATCTCGCATTCGTGCAATGATTTATAGAATGATATATCAATGATACATATAAAAGTATAATTGTATAACACTCTATATATGACGAATAAATTATCCTCTAAATATAGTATGTGTAAACATCACCGGGTAAAAACGATTTGTAAATTTGCGTACAGCAATATTGATGTAAAAATATCCTAATATGACTTCGTCATGTATGTGCATACAGTAATGAATCACTCAAATAATAAAAGAGCATTTTAGTCCTCAATTTTGCGACAACGTACCGGCAAATTGCCGACAATATGTCAATTTCGACGAGTTGTCGGTATATAATGTTGTCGTCAAATTGTGCACTTTACATGCTGGTTTCCTATCTGGACAAATGCTCGCGGGTGTGCTTGTATCAACATGTGCAACTTCATACGTGATCATATCTGCAGATGCATATATATGTATATAATACGTGCAAATGTATTCATAAACGCAGGCCCTGATGGTAAAAAAGGTTAAGAGGACGGTATAACCTTTAAAATTGTCTATAAATTCGCACTATTTTGTCACATCGAATTGCTTAAATGCCCTTTAAACGGTGAATTTAGACATTCATTCGGATTGAAATGAATACTTAATTTTCTTAATCCTATTTCTTGTATAATTGAATACTTCTTCGTTTACTGATAGGGACACTGTATGGACGCTATATACTATACCGAACGAGACCCGAGTAATGATTTATATTATTCTTTTCACCCTTCAGAATATTTCAGAACGCATATAATATAAATATATACAAACATTATCTAAATTTATTGACGACAAATCGAATTAATCGCATTAACTTTATCGCAATCTGTGTCATTCTATAAACTTCACATTTGAGGGTAATCACCAGCTATATAGCGGTGTGTCGCACATGGACGTCTTTCAAGAAGATTGTATATACGTTAGGAATTCTACACGTGTGTATATATATATATATATATATACATCATCATTTTATCAGTTCGTAGTATAGACAAACTGATTATATATATCGAATTATATGCCAATTGAAATCTACACATAATGGAAAAAAAATATGATAATAATAATAATAATAATAATTAAGTAATAAATAAATCGAACAAATAAATGATATCAAGAAGCAATAAACATAAATAATTAAAAAAAAAAAAGATTTTACGTGTATATCTATAAAGCATATTTTCACGATCATGTCACTGTTTTCAGTATATAGCGTATCCAAGATTTCAGAAGTGCCCAAAGATGTTCGTATTTTGTATGTTATAAATTTAAAAAGCACTTAAAACTGTATGTAATGTCAAAACATTGCATTGCATCTCAATATTTAATATTCAATGGAGAACATTACAATAATACAATGATCAAATATTTGTACAAAAAATTGTCAAAAATTAGGCGCGTGAAATTTTCTTGTGTTTGGAGTAATAAGTTTAAATTCATTGCTTTGAACATAATTTATGGTTAAAGAGCATTAAATTCCCTTTAAAATGAAAAAAACATTTTTCCGATACGACAATT